>JAAEAF010005288.1:0-31508 GCA_011037195.1 Triatoma infestans | reverse complement strand
TGACATACGAATTTGTTATAAATCTTTATTCTGGCGTTAGATGTTAACCATGTTAAGCAATCAATCCCAACTGTTTTATCGTTATTTACAATAACATTACCGTTTTCCATGTATTCTGCTTGGTTACAAAAGTTAAAGTTACTTGTTAAATAATTTCTCATTTCCTCTTTGTTAAATATTCCAGCAAAGTCCTGTGTTATATCCATGTCCATTAGGTAGTAATCTTCCTTGCGGAGCTGCTCCAGCAAGTCAGGCAATACTTCCAATAGATTATCTAATTTTACGTCTGCTAACTCCACTTTGTAAGGAATGCATACTGGATTTTTATATTTGTTGGTAATATTTTCTATACCTTCTCCGATTATTTCTCTTGTTCCTTTTGCAAGTAGGTTATCGCTTAGTAAGAGGAAAGGTAGTTTAGCCTTAACTCCATGTTTTGCAGAGACCAATTGTCCAAACTTTCCACGTATATAACTATTAAAAGAGCCACATATTTCTTCCTTAACTAGTTTAGATTTTCCATCGTAGTCTTCTAAGCCGCAAATCTTTACAAGCATAATATTGTCGCAAAATGGTTCCGTAATTGGGGCAAGACCGTTATCGTTTGCTAGTAATTGTTCTCCTTCCGTATAATTAATATTACCGACATCGGAAACCAGATTATATTTTCCATATTTTCTAACAATAACCAAAGTCCAAATCTTTCGTTCGTTGGTTTTACTTTTCTTCCATAAAGCTGGGACACACTAAACACCTTCGAGCTATCCATGCTAACACTTCCAACGACACCGACTATTAAACTCGATATTATTTTTGCTGCCCCTGTTTTATAGCTATCGTGGAAAGGACTTCGGGTAAACTCGGAAATCTTCGGAATCCAATAGGAGGAGGGGGGGTCGTTGAAACTGCTTCGTTGAAAGCATCAGCAAGGTATAAAATCTGACCTATATGAATGTTCATTTAACATAATAATTGTAAAAATAAAATTAATATATTAATTATTTTTAATCAAGATTGGTTTTTTTTTCTCTCTATTTCCTATACATCAGGGTGTATATTATGTTGCGTTAGAAAAACAGACCTAACGATTTTGCCAAAAAAAAAAAAAAAAAACTTACAGATTTTATTAAGAGAGTGACTCATAAAATCGATAATAATTATATACTGGATTCGGTAGGTGTTATCAATATACATATCGATAAATAAAAATTATCTTAAATTATGAAAATGGAGATTTACATTGTAATTGCTTACTAAAAACCTTACACAGGTAAGTGACTCATAAATCATGTATACTGTATTAAATGTCAATATACTTGATCGATAAAAATAGATGAGAAGGAACCATAGATTAAGTTTTAGTTTATTGTTTACCAAAAAAAAAAAAAAACTTACATAAGTATTTGTCAATAAATAAATAAAAAAAAAAAAAATATATATTATAATTAGGAATTACATCGCAAACATTGTGCACACATAGAGGTTAATAAACTTTTGTACGAATGGAAAAATACAGGTTAATGAACCCTGGCCTGGGGTACGTGGGGCAGAGCCTCTCTTTAAGTCTCTGTGTATATATTTTATATATTATTATATATCTATAGAGAGAGAGAGAGAGAGAGAGAAAGGATATGAGAGAGATGAGGGAGAAGTATGTGGGGGTGAGGTATAAGGATCTAAAGAAAACTACTATTGCCAAGTTACCACTATAGCTGAGTGGTGTAAGTGATGGACTTGGATGACGAAGGTTGTGAGATCGCTTTTGCTGACCTAAGCAAAAAAAAAAATTAATTTTTAATATTTCTTCGCTTACAGGAAAAGGGGATGGGGAGGGGGTGGGGGAAAAGTTGGGAATAGGTTGGGGGAGGGGAGAGGGATCATGTGGTGGGAGAGGGGTAACTAGGGCGGTGAGGGGGGTGGTGGATCATGGACAGGGAAGGTTGGAAGGTAGAAGGCGAGGGGGGGAGGTGAGGGAGCAAAAATCTGTCCTGGAAACCGGCAAAACATACTACTACTTATATTATATCAGTATCTTCATATCTCGTCTAATTAATCTAACCTAATTTCTCTCCTCATCAACTCCATTATAGAAACATTTTTCAGAATTAATTTGATTTTAAGGCGGTTCCAGGGGGAAAAAGATTCTTTAGACTTATCTTTCAACTCTAATATAGTATAATGCACGGTTCCTAGGGCGTAAATCATTTAGTAAAAGTTTCACTTTTGAAGGAAAAAAAAAGTGTCAATAAGAAATGGGGAAATTGCATAAGGAGTGGTAGAAAGTCTTCTATATTTTTCATTTTAAGAGTATTTTTAAAATCAATATAATTGTAACTCATCTGTCTATAATTCTGTTTTTAATATAGCAAGAAAGTAAATATGAAATTAGGTGAAACTAAAAATAAACGAGTTTATGGATGATATTGCAATATTTAGCATTTACACTTTGTTCTTATGAAAGTTTTTGTTTGAATAGTTTTCCAATGATATATCATTACTGTATCATATGATAATATCAGCATTGCGACATTTGTATATATATATTTCTATAATTTATTCCTGAAATATATATATATAGCCGTGATTTTAACTTTATACGTGTAGGTCTGGTAAAAACTATTACAGAGACACATAAAAACAGGTAGGTGTAGCTTATGTATGCCAATGTTATGAATTTTTAGTGTATGTGTGTCTGTGTGTCCGTATTATATACCTTTCTTATCCTATATATTTTCTAGTTTCTATTAAACTTTCCTCTTTCCTAGTCTTTAAGGACAAGTTTTATATTATCTATACAAATAAAATTGTATTTTGTCTGTTCCTAAGTTTTTATTCATATATTTAACTCTTTATTATTACAATTAATACTCAGAATTGACTTCTTACAAGTCATATATTAATTTTCGTACAATCATTTTTCATTACTTCAATACTTTGTATTCTCATAAGTTTGAAAAAAATATATTTATATATTTTTTAAATTCAATCAGAATTTCGGTGATTATAAAGACTGGAGGAGCTTTCTTCTGAAATGTAATGGTGATGTGTTGTTTGTTTGTATGCTGGTAGGCTGAGTAGCACGAGCGGTTTTGTATAAGGGCTTGTAAGTGTGTAAGTTTAAGAGAGAATGAAGTATTAGCAATAATCAAGAAATCACCACTGTTTTTAAAAATAAATATATTATTCTCTAAGCAAATTTAAATACATAACAATATCACAATTTTATCGTAATAAATGATGTATATCTAGAATAAAGGCAAATCTCTATCATTGGCACTGAGCGATTCCTGAAGTGTTCTGGTTTTAGAAGCAGAATGCAGACATGTTTTGTTTGAAGGCAGAAGTCTGACTGTCCGAAGGAATGCCTTTTTTAGCGGGGAAATTTTCTTTTACAAAAGAGTTACTCTAACGGGTTTTTGTGCCTTTGTTTTCCTAATAGCAATGACCTCAATTTACAGTACCTGACTCTAAAATACACTTTTTTTGAAGGTAATGAAGGTTGTACTTCTAGTCTGGGTACCAGGTCATGTGGGAATTTTTGGGAAATAAGGAGGGTGGGATAGGTTTGCCAAATTAGGCGCCTCTCTCTCCCTTTTATTGGTCCCGAGCCTGCTCTTGGTATATATCTTTAGACATAAGTCTTCAAGCTTTCAGTCATAGATAGTTTCACAGCATTCCTCCCAATCGATGAGCTCAGTGGATTCGGCAGTCAGATGATTTTTTTATTCCAGCGTTAGACAAACAAACTTTGCATCGGAACCCTTAGGAACAACATAATGTGGACGGAATTACTATTCTTTTAAGACATCAGATTTTTTTTATCTGTGATTAATTTTCAGTTTTTACTTTTTATTTTATTCAACCACCAGTTTCAGTCTTATCAACAGTGTTTCACTTAAGACACTATCTCACTGTTTTTAAGAAAAGTGTGTTTATGTATCATGGAGTATCAGAGATATTTTCCGTGATAATCGACCAGTTTCGGGCGTTCGTCCATCATCAGGATGTTTTTTCAAAACAGTGTGATAACATTGAATTTCACAGAGCAGTTCAATTGCAGTTTGGAGTTTGTCCAAATACTAAATAGTTTATCCATAAACTAAATTTGCTTTGTGCAAGTCTATGTTATCACATTGTTTTGACAAAACATCCTGTTGATGGGCGAACGCCCAAAACCGGACGATGACGAAGAATAGAAGCAGGTTTTTTTTTTGCGCATCAACTTCTAAGGTCATTAGCGCCTAGAAGCAGGTTATTACGGAAAATATCTCTGATGCTTTCCAGCTCTGCGGAACCAACTACAACAAACTCCTTATCATTCCTTATTATGCGAAGCATGTTTTAGGCTTTTTAAAAAGGCATTCTGTTGCATAAATGGGGTAAAACATCTGGTCATCATAATTATAAACTGTCCAAGTCCTACAAACACTTTTCTCAAAGTTACCGCGTGCTCTGAACTTGCGAGTGAATATACGATGCGTTTATCAAGATGTCCTGAAGTTCAGGGAAGCGCTCGAAAAATCGATTGATGACCACGGAAGAAATCATTGATGAGAAATCATGCGTAGAGAGGTTGTTCTGTCCAGATCCTAAAATATTCCAAAAAATCTCTCTCGATGCAAATTTATTTATCTGTCTCAGCGAAAAAAATATCTTTTATCTATGAAACATAGTAGTATAGTCTTAGAATAAAAGTAGCCAGCCTACGTGTTTATTTCTTCATACACTTCTGTGTAAAAAAAACAAAAAAAAAACAATGACAACAAACATGGATAACTTTGCAATAACAAAAGAGAAAGATATGTAATTAGTCAATTGAAAAGTTTTCTAATTTCCCCGCTTTTTTTTTTCCAAATGAATGCATTAAAGGAAAACATGATGTGTTACTTTAATTAGTGTTTTACTTAGTAATAGTTAATAGTGTGTTTTTAAATGATTTCAAATACTAATGTCATTAATGTAATGGACAAAAGATGTATATTTGATTTGGTTACTTGTTTAGTAATAAAAAAGTGACCACCGTTATACAGTCGGAACGGTTCAATAAAAGTTTCTATCCCCTGTATTATATGGGTATATAATTGTAACTAGTTAGTTGTGTATATTGAAGCTAGGTCATCAATTAATATATATTATAATAGACCAGCTCTGATAAGAATACATTGCCATTATATGTGTAGTTACTCCAAATTGTCCCAATTCAGAGCACGTTAACTCAACTCTCACAACTTGAACACACATACCTTACAATTTTAACCTACAATTCTATAGTTTTATTTACATATTGTCATACTTAACTATGTATCTTATTCCGGTTATTATATTCACTTTAATGTACTGATCATTAACATTCATACTTCCTTTTAAGGTCTGTCTTCTACATTTTTAATTTTATAACCATTAATTTATCTTTAGGATCCATCTTCATTATGAAAAAGAGAATATATTCGGCCTTTATATTCTTAAATATTCTAAATTACATGTTATTTCTTACTATTCTTATATTATTTTATTGGCAAGGTGAATAATAGACCACAAATGAATACCTCAGTTGATATACCATCATCATGATTTAGACACTGGTGGGCAAGGACAACATTTTGTTCGTCCGTGAAAGGTTTCAGTTTCCTTCAATTCTACATTGGCAATGAAAATTTCATTAAAATTGCTGATATTAAAGAGTGATAACTGTACTTTTTCTAATTTATTTAATTTTTTTTTTGCGAAACTGTTAATGATTTCTATGCGAATATATTTTCTTTGCCAAACTGGTTTGTATGTAGTAAATCGAAAAGTGAATATTAATATTTTTCTTTAAATGTTTTTTTAACAAAGTTTAATAAAAGATAGAATCATAAACTATAGTTTTATAACGTTAATATCTTCAAAATATATTGTCTCTTACTACAAGAGGTAAGAAGAGGAAGTATTGCGAAATTGAGTTTTCACAGGAATTGCAAGTTTTGTGATCCCCTGAGTTCGGTATTTTTAGCGACTGGTCTATGTGTGTTTGTTTGTGTGTATGTGAACAAAATATCATAAAAACGAAAAACTGTTGCAAGTTCAAACTTGGTATTTGCTTGTTACTAACATCGCAACACATCCCTCGCCACCTCCATATTTATGTGAAGACAAAATATGTAAAATTTGAGTTTAAACAAAATTTGCCATTTCATATATTATTATTACGCACACTCTAAGCCACCGTACCAAGCGCATGGCGCCAAAACCGGTACCTATGGTCACTTAGCCTTATCTACTAAGTAGTTAAGTTCCCGTCCCTGCCACGGGGAGGCGGACCTCTACTTATACGTCTAGTCCTTCTTATCACTGCGACTTCTTGAGCGAACTCGACAAAGTCTTCGAAGTTCCTTGCATTCGTTACCAGCTCTTTACATTCTCCCGGCCAGTTCCCCCCCCCTACTTATCAGCTTGAATTCCATATGGATTCTAGCCTCGTCGAGGAGAGGACACCGGAAGAGAACGTGATGCACCGTGTCCCGCTGACCGCATTCACAATTTGGGGAATCTTTCAATCCCAAGTCGAAGAGCTTAGAATTGAACTCCCCGTGACCCGTGAAATATTGTGTAACGGTCTGGGATAGCCGCAGCCATCGCATCGACAGTCTGTGATGCAGATTTGGAAAGAACTCATAAGTAGTTCTTCCTGTCTCTGCCTCGTCCCAGCGTCTTTGCCACTTCCCTATCTCATACTCTCGGATCGTTTTCTTTGCGAGAGCAGGAGGCATCTGACTAGACAACTCCCGACCATCAAGGACGATCATGTCCCTTTTTTGGTGTTTGTATCTTAGGGCCCTCATCTCTGCTTGGAGATCGAGCGGCAACACTCCAGCAACCACCGGTAAGGAGGCCGTGGACGCCGTCGCATAGGCCCTAGTCACCGAGCATAAAATAGCTCTCTGCATTCTTAATAGAATGCCGCTGTACGACCGCATGTCCAGCTTTTCAGCCCAACAGGCAGATGCGTACGTTGCGACATTCTCAATCACGCCCCTGTAGATGGTCAGAGCCACACCAGTCTTCAGTCCCCACTCTCCACGGGCTACTCTTTTGATCCCCTGGTATAAGTTTAGGCATCTAGAGGCGACCCGCTGAATATGGGGCTTAAAGAAAGCTTCCAATCCAGGAGCACGCCCAGATACTCGAACTGGGTTACGTGGGCTATTCTTTGTTCGTCCACCCGGATCCAAGGTGGACGACTGGGATGAAGCTTGCCTTTCATGAGCATCACTTTCGACTTCTCAAACGAAATCTGCAGCTTTTCCCCTTGACACCATCTTTTTATTAGAGACACAGCTGTGCAAGCACGCTCCTCTATCTCCCTCCGAGAATCTCCATGGACAACTATTGCTAGGTCATCAGCGTATGCAACCGAGTCACAGTAATCCAATTTATCAGTCTGTTTTAACAGCTCTTCCATCACTAGGTTCCACAGGAACGGACCCACCACCGAGCCCTGCGGACAACCTTTAGTTATTGGTCGTGAGACCTCGCCGGCTTGAGTCACTAACATCGCTACCCTCTAATATAGCTTTGTATTAGTTTTAGAAGACATGGTGGACAATCTCGTCTTCTTAGTGACTCCAAAACAGTCGGCCACCAGACATTATCGAAGGCCCCGGCTATGTCCAGGAATACTGTGAGAACGTACTTGTGCCCACTGCCACGCACCAATTCAAGGATTTTCATGATGGCATCTGTCGTCGATCTTCCCGATACAAAACCATACTGGTTGGGACTGAAACTGATAAAACTTTTTAATCTCATTATAATCAGTTTCTCCAGCAGTTTCCTAAAAACGGGCAGGAGTTGTATCAATCGATACGACTTTGCATCATTTACGGGCTTGTTGCCATTTCATATAGTAGAGTGAGAGATTTTTCTTCTAATTCAAAGGCGCTACAATCCATCTGGTAAATAGTGGATCTTGGCCTCCTAAAGGAGCCTTCGCCAGTTTAACTCAGTTCACTGCTGCAGCTGCTCTCCTATTCCGAAGAATTTCGCTTAACCTACGAAAAAAGAGATCACGTTAGCTGTTTTTGTAAGCCGACTTTTATAATCCTAAAATTTGTTAATCTAGTGAGAGATTAACCGGAAGAAAACCGGTTGTCTGGTTTGATCAGAAACTTTGTGTCAATTTCCTGTCTTGAAATAAATGAGGTATGAAGTGAGAACTGTGATTTTTCATTTTCAGATATTTACTTTCTCTCTCTTAAAATTTGTTTGGAGGAGAAGTAAAACAGAGACAACCCGCAGTAGACTTTATGAAAAAGCCGGATGCAGTTCGCGATATGCAGTTTTCTTGTTCCGCACTAGTGTAAAAAAAAAAAACAGTGTTTTTAACAGTAAAGATAAACATTTGCCACAATTATTTACAAAGATAAGAGATAAAATCCAGATTAAGTGTGATCATCTTCTGTCTTTTCTCGTAAATTTTTCATTTTTCGCCCATTGTAACATTGACACAATATGGCGTTTTTTCCTTCTAATCTGCCGCATATTGAACAATATGTAAGAAGAGCTAATGTTAGCTGTTTTTATAAGCCGATTTACATTATAATCCTAAAATCGACATTCTCACATACAACTGGGAGGGATAGAGATATATTGCGTTCATTCTGTTGTAAGCTTGGTGATTCTCAAATCGATAATACGTTTGGTAGTAGTAGCTACCCTACATTGAAGTGGGGTGTGAAAGATAACATTCTGTCTCTCTGTCCGAGATATTTTTAACAAAATAGAATTCCAATATTTATTACTTTTATTTCTCTTACTATTATGAGAGTAGAACAATTGCAATCTAGTATAATTCATGAAACAGTTCTTTTAAGTACGAGCATCCGACATGAAAGTTTCGGACAAATTTGGTAATCGGAAGTTTTTTTCGCGATTTAATCGAAAATAACTAAAACAATTATTTTCTTTAAATTTTGCACTATAACTATACCAGGAAATGGGTTTTTGAGGGTTTGGGGGGGAGCTGCCACGTTAAAGCATTTCACTGAAATACCGTTTCAGCATGATATGAAGTTCTAACACCAATATAACGATGAAAGAAATTAAATGAATCATTGAAAGAATTTCATATTTAAAGAAAATTGATCACTCTTAAGTTTTAACTTACAGATTTGTTTCTGTGTTATTCGGAATTATTTCGACAACGGACTCAGAAATTTTCTTTAAGCTTGAAATGTTAATTGCACATAAAAAAAAAATGCTAATCACTTTTATTTGAAATATTTTCCTGGAAAAATTTATTTTGATGTGGATTCTCTGAAAGAATTGAAACGTTAGGTTTATGTCTAAATTTAAACTAATATTTTTTTTTTGAAAACGTTGATATTAGCGCTGCCAAGTGACCGGCAATGTGACTACTTTACAGATCACCTTGTACCTGGTGTGTCCTAATAACGAACAAGTTCTATGTATACGGTGACCGTACGCCGTGAAAATATCGGCGGGACAGTCTCGATTTTAAGGGATGTCTCGATGTCCCGAATAAGGGCCAAAATCTGGTATTTTATCCGTCGTAGCATGCATATTTATTTTGTTCCTGACCGGTTTCGGATTTTCATCCATCATCAGAGCAAATTCACAAGTTCGTGTAGAGAGTACATACAACCAACAACCAACAAGTGTGAGTGTAACAGAAACATTACGTTGAAGTGAACTTCTCTGAACACGAACTTAGTGAATTTACTCTGACAATGGATGAAAATCCGAAAATCAACTGTCAGGAAAAAAAAAAAGCAATACGCATGCTACGACAAATAAAATACCAGATGGTTATATCCAGCAATG
This sequence comes from Triatoma infestans, assembly GCA_011037195.1. Lineage (NCBI taxonomy): Eukaryota > Metazoa > Arthropoda > Insecta > Hemiptera > Reduviidae > Triatoma > Triatoma infestans. The sequence goes on along the minus strand of JAAEAF010005288.1, from coordinate 21,686 downwards.
TGCACCCACCCACATATTCAACAACGACAAAAATGTCACGAATTGTCGAGACTAATGGAAGAAGTTTATAGAGTAAAGTAAAAAAATATCGAAATCATTATTTTTATATTTTAATTTTTTTTACTGAAAGTATGTGAATAGACCGTATTATTTTATTGTCTTTGCACTGCCGGATGGGGGGGGGGATCTTGGAATATTTTTATTCATGCTTATGCTTTACGCCTTATGTTATGAGTATGAAATTAGGGCTACTTTTGAAAAAATGTTACCAACTCGTCCGATTTTCGAAATATGGTCTCTGTAGCAATCCATGGCATAACTGACTCCTCACCATCTAAATTAATAGGTAATTTTATTGGCCAAAAATAAATAGTTATTAAAAATTCCTAGTTTGATCAAATTTCGTCGATTAGATTAAAAAGGAAGTGTGTGTTTAGTTGTGGGAACGTTTTACACCAGATTTCTGTTTTTTCAAAATCTAACTTAAACATGGGGAATTGAGATTCTTTAAGTTTTTCTTAATTATTGTTGTTTATTCAATTAATAATATTTTGTATTGATCATTCTTATTTCATTCAAAAGTTTATTTTGAATATTACAAATTTTCTGTTCTGTTGTTACAATTACAGTTCCCCTCATAAGAGAAAGAAAGTGAGAATTGAAATAAAGAAAAATTTTATTTTTCTATCAATTAAACAATAACATTATTTCTTTGGATTATTATTATTTATTAATAATATTCCCTTTCCCCTATGCCAATCACGCCTACAGAGTATTTTATTAACAATGAAATACATAAAAATATTTTAAAAAAAATTTTATATGTAGGAAGATTTGACCTTGCACGATGTTACAGTTTTTATGGAATGCATCCAGAAAATATGCGCAAAAATTTTTTTAAGTAGATACGTTTAAAATAAACGTGACTTTGATTATTGTATTTTTTTTATATTATAAACATTTCTAAGCTTAATCATTTCTATTCTCTATTTAAATATGATTAACATCCTGAAAAGTGGGAACAAATTATGTTATATTTTATAATTTGATTTCCACTGTTGGGGGGGGGGACCTAATAAAATATTAGTTTTATTATTAATATAACTTTTAATATGCATAAAATTTATTTGCCAAAATATCCGTATGATCGGCGAATATATGTGAAATAATGTTTGTGTGATGTGTGTTGTTGTATGTTAGTAAGTATTGTAGCACGAGCGGTTTTGTAAAGCGGCTTATGTGTATGTTTAAAGAGAACAGAAAGTAATAAGAAATAAATAAGAAAACCCTGGTAAGATTAAATTAAATATATTATCTTTAAAGAAATTTAAATACAATGAGAAGTTTGTACGGCAATGGCCCAAGAGAAGTTTTTAAAGAAAACAATTTCTTTGTTGGTCTACGTTTCGGGTACCATTGGTGCCCTTCTTCAGGAGCTCTTTAGGGTAGGAGAGAAGTGAACGTTGAGAACGTGAACCATGGTACCCGAAACGTAGAGCAACAAAGAAATTGTTTTTTCTTTAAAAACTCCTTTGGCCATTGCCGTACAAACTTTTCATTGTAATTTTAAGGCCTGACGATTTTGAATACCATTTTAAGAAATTTAAATACTTTTCAATATCACAAAAATATGCTTATTAAATCAATTATTTAAGCTAGATTAAATGTTAAACTCTTATTACTGGCACTGAAGTTAAGTGAGCGATTTCTGATACAAATGTTCTGGGTTCAATGTCTAATTCAGACTGTTCCGTTTGAATGCTGAATTTAGACTGTTTAAAGAATGCTCTGCTCTAGCGGGGGATTTTTCTCCTACAAAACAGTTGGCCAAGTGGCATTGTCTTACCCTAACGGGGATTCTTGTTCCTTTTGTCTCTTCAGTAGCACTGACCTTAATTTAATAGTACCTGACTCTTTTAATAGCACTAAAATACACTATTTTTGAAGGTAAATTCACTATTAATTTTCCAAAATTATTTCGAATAAACTATTGTCAGAATTCACTAAACTATTTTTCCAAATTTATTTTTCCCAATTGCTACTTCCACTATAAATGCCTTTCTCATACTCCAGTTTATACAACAATTCAAATAGATATTATACGAAATATAAAGATATATATATATATTTCAAATATGATTTACTTCCTTTTCAGTCCATTATAGCATTCATTCCTTTTTGCCTGAGGTCAAAATTTTCAACCGGAACTTTAAACTTTGCCATATAGATATTGAGTTTTTCGGAATAACGTCTAAATTTCACATACAAAAACCTTTAATCATTTATTACTATATCATTTCAGATACTTTTGCAGGGATGGAGTTGCAAAATCAAGGTCTCTCTTAAAATAGCATTAGTCATAATTTTTATTCCTCATCATTTTTATTTAGTTTGCTAGAATTCCAAATTTGAAAAAAAAAAAAACAGTTAATGGGAAATGTGAGCATAATAGGATTTAAGTTTTGTTGCGGATTGGTGGAAATAGTATCTTGTATTTATTTAATTCAGTTTAATTTAAGAATGTATGGTATTCTGCCACAAATATATTCGTAGAATTATGGACAACTTTAATAATTGATAACTTCCAAAATTTTGAAGACAATTTGCCAAATTAGAATTAGTAAAAGTTTTATGAAACAAGTACGAAAGATTTTTTTTTTTTTAATTATTTTATAAATCTGCAACCACTTATTTAAAGTTTTATAAAAGAAAAAAATTAAATTAGAACTTTTATTTTTAAAGCTTTTACGTCTTTTACAATCGTAATCTTAAAGTAGTTTGTAGTGTGGATAAATATTTGTGTGTATGTGTGTGTATGGTAAATACGCGTGAGAAACTTTGTATCAGATTAACTGTGATACATTTCGAACAGCAATCCAGTGGAATATAAAGACCGGTCTACCTGTAAGAGAGATAGCCTACAGCGGTGTTAGTTACTATTCTGATTTAGTAGAGAGTAGTGGCTGGTTGAAGTGGTGACGGCGGAGTGGTCAACTGCTGCTGAAGAACAAAACGGGTTACTAGGACTTATATATTATTATTATAACCTCTCATCGACACCGTATCTGTTGAAAATAAACCTTTTGCAACGGTTAATATGATGATGGTCTTGTTTTAGTTTAAAAATAGAATCACTAGTTCTATATATATAAATAAATATAGCTTTGTTTTATATATATTATGTATACAGTTTCGAAAATTGTATATTATATTTCTTAAAAACATCTTGTTAATTATAATTTAAATAAAATAAACATATTTATATATTACTTTTTAACATGGGAACTAGAATTTATAAGTATAGGATTTAGTAGTTTAGATAGACTTTCATTTTTTACATCGTATAAAGGGCAAATAAATAAATTTAGAGCAATTATTTAAACAAAGATGTTTATTGAAAAAAAAAAAAAATTCTGGCGTGAAACACTCACTTTCTTTTTTCTTTTTTTTTAACAGAAAAATTTAACAAATAAAAGTGATAGGTTTTTATATCTGTGCCAAGTTCCAACATTAAAGGAAATCGTTTTATTAGTTGTTCTCAAGAAAATTCTAAAACACTTGAAAATTTATGCTGTAAAATCACACTTCTGGTCATCCGATTTTCTTCAGATTTGAAACCCTAGGAATGTGTTTAATGTTTTTTTTAGAGATATTATAGAGATGGCAGAACCGTACATTGTACAAGTACAATGAGGAACCATATCTTTAAAGATTCTATAATAATCGGTTTTCCCAAATAATCAGTTTTCCTGGGTAAATGTTTCAAATAAAATTTATTATAGGTATTTATGTATGTGTGCAGATAGTATACGAAGTCTAAAGAAAATTATTGGAGCCCTTATCGCAAATATATATATATAAAAAGAAAAAAAAATATTCAGTAGAGTTATACTTCCGGTGATGGATTTTGCTCAAACCTACTGCAGGAAGTAAGTGTTGTGATTCTATAAAATTTACGTAAATTGAGTTGTTCGTGATTAATACTTGTTGTTTTGAGGAGGTCTCCTCATTACGAATGGTAGGGTGTGTGATTTTTACTCCACAGTAGTAACCGTATTGAACAGGAATTTATTTCAGCATGCTTCATTTTAGATTAAATTAGATTAGATTATTGTAGGGGATTATTGCAATGCGACCTGAAAGATCTAGTGTGTCCTCTAGAGCCTTCTCACTGCATTGCCGGCCTCCGAGCAATGTTCTCTACCTACAAACAACACTGTCCATCACCGGTTCCCCGTGTAGGTCCGGCGGTAGAATAGGCCTACGGTATGCCCTGCCTGTCGTAGGAGGCGACTAAAAGGGAGGAGACCCTGCACTGTACAAGTCGTATCTTCTAATAAGATATGTATGAGTCCTTGTGTGGAAAGTAAAATCTAGTTGTGTCACTCTTACTTCAACAACTAGAGAAGTTTTAGCGTAGGCTTGTGGCGAAGCCTACCCCTGGGGGGTGCAATCAGCCTCTGGCTCTCTAGGTTGGGGATTCCCTCCCCGAACCCATCCTGATCCTTTGCAGGGTTGCCTGCAAGTTACCTGGGTTGCTGAAACCCTTGTGCTTGAGCCAATGGACAGGAATCGATAGACGGACATTAGATCCATCGGGCGTACGATCAGTCACGCTAGCTCATTAGAGTTGAAATACTGAACTACGGGCGCAAGCTACTTTCCGAGCCATTTGCTTGCGATTAAGGTAGGATTCATAGTGGCCGTGGTTTAACCAATAACTCCAATGACCAAGGTCATGAGTTGAGCGGGAGGAGACTCGCAATATAAAATTAACCCCGGTGCCAGCCCGTTGCTGGAAGCGCATTAGCTGGGTGTGCGCAGTTCACTAGAGCCTGCTAGAGAGTGCCTTCTCTGGTAGTGGAGTGTGGCCACATTGTGGGATCACTCTGCGCGCTGGTTGAGCGTATCTCAACCTACCCTTAAATGGGTCAAGCGGGGGAGTGCTTCGGCACTTATACTATGGTCGGGCATTGCACTGAAAGTCCCTTGGTGGTGGTGACATCCCCTTCTTGTTAAACGATCCCGTTGCTTGCAACGGGGAACCGGTGAACCCGAAAGGGTAGGTACGGTCTAGAAAGATCCTCCGAAGAACCAGGAGGAAAAGGGGTATACAGGAAGAATGTCCATCACCGGACAGTGAGCTGTAGAGGCTCCTAGGAAGAGTAAATCTAAGGGCAGCATGCTGGATTCAAACCCGGGACCTCCGCGTTGCTAGTCCAGAGCGCTACCACTGAGCTAATCCCTTCCTTCTCCCTTGGTTTACGCCAAGGACTGTGTTTGTCCTTGTCTGTAAAATGTAGAGTGCATGAAGTTTAAGTATACTGTGTACTGTTCTGACGAACTGCATGGAGTACTGAGCTGTGTTAACTCTTGGGGTCGCTACTCCCCAAGTAAATGCAGCAGATACCCTTTGTGGATATGCTCCATTTTACTTATATTTCATGCATTTAATAAACAATAAAGTTATAAGTACTTATGTGTGCAGATAATATATGAAGTTTAATGAAAATCGTTAGGGCAGTTTACGGGAAAATCGCGAAATTTAAAAAAAAAATAAGAGAAAGTAAAAATAAAAGCTTCAGTAAATATATAACAGAAATAACAAACATGACGATTAATCAAACAATGTCTGACCAAGATAAAAGTGAAACTGTCACAAATCAAGATACAAAAAAATATAACAGTTTTAATACCAATTAATAAAACAAATATAAAAGAAAAAAAAATACTGGCGTCATATTATGTAAAACAATTAAATCAAAATCAATTAATCAATGAATTGATAGAATTCTTTAAAGTTGGTGACGAAGCAGAAGATCACCAAGTTTATCAGTGAGGTCATGGATCAATTCTAAGTATCGGATATCTTATTAACTTGGACCTTTTAGCTTTGAGAATAGAACAATGAAGTAGAACTTTTGTTCGACGGATTTTTATGTGTTATTTTTAGTGTTGCCTGAGCATTTGGGGAAAAAAGAATAATTTTAAATCGTAACAAATATATTCTTAATCTACCTGGCCCACTCATAATTTGTGTGGGTGTAAAGTCTTGTATAAATGAAAAATCACAGAAAGTTCAAGCTTGATATTCATTTGAGCAACACCATGGGATCCGCACAGTTTCGGCTAAAATTTGTCAATTGTAATTACGATTTACTTTAAGCTTTCAGTTGCCCTAAATTCTATGACAGAGAGACTAAAATAAATACGTAAATTTAGAAAGAACTAATTGAGAAGAAAATGGGTGGGTGAATCGTAAATATGCGAATTTGTAGAAATATTTTTAATTTTTACAGAAAATGATTTAAAAAAAAATTTTCCTTACAATTTGGTATTATACACATTGCACACATATTACTCCGAATTCTCTTTTATTTGTAATATTTTTGCGTAAACTTATTTTAAGGGAGGTGAGAGTATTTAGGTTTCCATGTACGAGTGGTAAATCATTGCATTAATTTCGGATCCATCTCCTGGTAGGAATTAAGAGTACTAAACATTTAGCAAAATAATTCTATTTTATTAGAAATTGTGAGAAATTTATAAATTTCGTTATTATTATTTATTTTTATTTAAGGTACATCAACATCTATGATATATGTAACGGCAAGATAGAGAACACAAGCCCACCGAGAGAAAACAGACTCTCTCTGGTACTCTCTCACTTAAGCAGGCTAGAGTGGGGGACCTGTATATAAGCCAGTGAGAGATCTAGACATGGATTCATCTATCAGATTCAACCATATACATCCCATCGTGTCATAACTCTACTCTAACCCTTTATTCTATAAAATCATTACAAGTCCAGTGCAGTTTGTGTAACCTTATAGCTATATTATAACAGTGTCTTCAGATCTCAGATCTGTCTAATTAATCAATCCCAATTTCTCTCCTCATCAACTCCATTATTATAATATATGGAGAGAGAATCTTCTTTCTCAGTGTTTTGCCAGCCTCTGAGAAATGTTCTCTTGTTATAGACAGTCCGTACACTGAGCTCCTAAAGTGAGAAAAAAAACTTAGGGCCCTTAGTTAGGGCAACATTGCCAGGATTCCAAGCAATGCTAAGCTAATTTCAACGTTTCGAAGCTTTTTTTGTTTTAATATCTATTTCTCTCCTTCTGCTGCCCTCAAGCTTGGTCTAGTGCCTAGTGCACTCGCCTTTCGTGCGCGTGAATTCAGAGTTCGATTCTCGTAAGGGCAAAGTCGGTGTTGACCCAGCATCGTGATAAAAAGTAGGAAGCTACAGTTAGTAGCGCCCTAGGCAGCGAAGGCCGGGAACTAAACGGCGTGGGAACTGCGGCTTGGCCCTTCATGGGCTGTTGCGTCATAGGTTTTTTCTCTCCTTCCTTCTCCTCAATGCCATCAAAATTTCTATTCTTTAAGGAGGAATGAAAATATTTCCGGTATTTCAGATTCCGATATGATATCTTAGAATCGTCAAGTACAAACTTAAAGAAAATACCTAAGAAGTGTTAACAAAAAATAAATAAATAAATAAATAAAAGATGTTTTTCAAAAGATTTGTAATTAAATCCGTACGGAACTATAAATTAAAATCTTTTTTTATTAAAAGTATAAGAGAGGTGTTGTTTTAAAAGTTATTTTTAGTTTGTTTATTATTACCGGTATAAAGTTGAGTCCAGTTATAGGTCATAATGTTGTATGAAGGAAAAAAAAAGATAAAAAAAAAGATGTCTAGGGCACCTGTACGTCTTATGGAATGTAGCGTGCGGTCATATTGGGTTAGCCAAGCCGTATGGATATATACATGGTAAGAATGGATGGAGTAGGATGGCGGTTAAAATGTCGTGGCATTTATCCAGTCACGATCATCACCCAAGGGCTTTAAAGTTCTCCATCGCTGGTCCGCCGTTCTCCTTCTTTATCTATTTCATTATCATATTATCATGTGTAACATATTATATTTGTGTGCCATCTCCTTTATAGATATATTTTTTCTTTTATTTGATTTCATCCGTATGATAAAAAAATTTACAAATTTACAACGGATATATAATATATATATTTTATTTCGATTAATAGAGAAATGTTATTCGACCTAATGCTCTTTTAAATTACTGTAGGTGTGGGTGAACGTATTTCCAAATAGATTTTATTCTATCCTAAAAAAGATTTGTATGTTATGTTAGTGAATCATCTATAACAGTTCCAGAGTATGCACAACTGTTCTTCAATTTCTTTTCCTACAAAAAAAACAACATAATATTTAAATATAATGTGGGAATATAAGTAATACAATCTCTTTCCATCTAACGGGAAAAACTCCCAAACGTTATTGATTTATTTATACGGTTCTCCCATATATATTACTTATTATTAAATATTGTATCAGTTACCCATATATGTAACTATATTTTCTGGTATGGAGGGGGGGAAAAACAAATACACGACTTTCTCTTACTGCAATTCGTGACAAATATTCTACAAACTTGGCATTTTTATTGAATATTTAGTTCCTCCAATATTATATAGTTGGCAGTGGCTAACTAATAATGGACAGCACTTGAGTGGGTTATCATGATGTCCCACATTTCTAACACTATCTACAATAAACTTTCTTAGAAGAAAATTTTCAGAAATTATAGATCATTAAATGATTACACCAAGTTTTAAAGAAATCCCGATCGTCATAACCGATATCGAGAATATTTTGCAGGAAAAAACTGTTCTCGATTTTCTTTAAACATGTTATATTTTATTAACAAATTTAATACTTATTAACCTTTTATGTGTGGTAGAATCGTACAATACACTGAAATGGCTTCTTTTTTTGGGAGGAGGGGGTGAATTTAAAGTTGTCACTTTCCCAGAACTGCCCTAAATCTTCGGTTATTCTCGGGGGAAAAAAGTGATAACAACCAAAAAAATGATAGGTATATGAGGGATTAGTTAATATATACTTTATCGTTATCAAGCAAATCATGGTCAGACTAGAAACATCCGTTCAAGAAATTTACACTTCCGCTCCATCAGTTTTTTTTTCCCCGTAACTCAGAATTTTAATAATATTGCAACGCAGCCAGTGGTGCCATCTAGGAGAGAAAGCATGTATCTCTAGTTCTCTTAGTAGCCGCTGGGAAGCGCTGGCGACGCGCTCTAGTTCTTTTTGGAAGAATTGAGAACGTTCTAGACACTTCCCTACCGATAAATAGTGGGACGACAGAAAGTTGAGACAGTTTTCTAGTTACAAACTAAGTGTACGTTTGTGGAAAGTGTATAAAAAGTGAACAAAGTGAACTTTTGTGGTTTAAACTGTGAATTAATTATTATTAAGTGTGGTATTTTGTAATTTATTGTGTATAATAATAAATTGGTGTTTGTCTTATTGAAGTTTAGAGTATTTTATCTATACGAACCCACTTAAAACTAGTTGCAGTAGCTAGTTTAGAGGGAAAAACGTTACAGTATATTTAATTCTCATTAACATAATATGGGTGGAAGATTCGTGTAATATCCTGAGGTGGCACCTTAGAGGGGAACCTAATAACCACTCCCCGTAGTACCACCCCTCTAAAATCAAATTTCCCCGAAAAATTATTCTAGATAAAAGTGATAGATATCTATATATATAGCTGTAAAATCTATTCAGCAAACTGTTACTTCCAGTTGAGGAATTTTGACAGATAACTTCCTGTCGGGATACCAAACGGTGATATACAAGTCGGATTGTTAGGTTTTTCAATTTCCTCTGATTTTTTTCGTTTTCCAGCCATGGTGTCCACACACACACACACAGTTTTTTAGAAACCATTTTTTTTTTCGGTCACAGGCAAACCTCTAAAGTGTGTCTCTCATATTCAAATTTCTGAAAATTTGAACCATCCCAATGTTTTCTCCTAATAATAAATTTGATTATTTCTTACTAAAACTTTTCTACTATATCTAGAGCTTCCGAATCTTACAGGATTTTTTTATTATTTTTTATTTAAGGCGTCTCAACATCTGTGGTCATTTGCGCCCGGAGCCTTCTCAGTGCACTGCCGGCCTCCGGACAGTGTTCTCCCGTTACAGTCATCACTGTCCATCACCGGACAGTGAGCTGTAGAGGCTCCTAGGAAGAGAAAACTAAGAGCAGCACGGCTGGATTCGAACCCGTGATCTCCGCGTTACTAGTCCAGCGCGCTACCACTGATCTAATCCCTTCCCTTACAGGATTTCCGTCTTCACTAATTAACTATGATTAGTTATTAGGCCAATTAACTTATAACTAGTAATGCAATATTTTTTCAAATTTGGATGTTCTTTGTTGTTGAATCTGAAAAATCAAGGAAGATGACATTTATTAATGAAACAATGGAATACTATGAGTCTGTTGATGGCTTAAAGACAATTTTATTTACTAAGGAACTATTAATACGTATTTTTTCTCATCTAATATAACTTTATTGTTTCACTGATTTAACAAACATAACTAGCTGGCAGACAGACAGAGAGAACAAAAGATTCTTTCATTACCATTATTTAATCATCAAATGACCTAATGAAACGTTTAACGGATGTTGAAAATTGATGGAACCAACAAAAAAAGAAACAGATTTATAAGCTTTATTCTAATTTTTAATAAAAAATAGTCTAACTTTTAATCAGAATTCCTATAAAATCTAAAAGCTGAAATATTTACTGATCCATTAATCCTTTTGAATAATTTATTATTGATTTAGCTCGCAGTAGTAATTATTTATTAGGGTAAAATTGAAGCGCGTTAAATAATGGTTGTTTGCAAAATGATGTAACATTATTTACTTTGCCTAATGAATATTATAAATGCAATAATTTATATTGCATGTCCCCCCCTTTTTCCAATAGGGTTGCTTTATATTTTATTTTGTGCTAAAATTTAACCACTTTATTAGTAAATTTGTATAATTTATAAGGGAAGATTTAGTAATACATGATGAATAATATTACTGTTAAAGCATGATCATTAAAACATGATCACTGTGCTGGCATAAGGGTATTTAATTACTTGACAGACAGAGAGCGTTTGATTAGTTTAAAAGATTAAATATTCTTTTGGTATCACATTTATTTTTGAAGTGATAAAAGAGATTCCTGGAAATATAATTGATTAAATCTAATTGAATTTTAAAAACAAAAACCATAAAAATGAATTATATTCTAAAGATAAAAAACCTTGTATCATATTTCTTTCATATATTTGAAATAAATCAATATATTTCTAATTTTGATTCCAAGGGTTTTATTATTATTATTTTCTTTTTTAATAGTTATTAAAATATGTTAGAAAATTAATAAGTTTGCCGGATGTAAAGTTTTAACACTTAAACTATTTAGAGTTGTTCATGCAGATTTTGTATGTTATCTTATTTTGTTGGGGGGGATTACTTCCCATATTGATAAGGTAATCTGTAAAAAACAAGCAAAAGAAAAATGGTGAAGCTGTTGTGCCAAGCATTTTTTAAGCCTTATATTACATTCATAATATTTAATATTTATTTTGGTGGATTTATTTATAATCAAAGAATTCTTAGTAGATTAGAAATATCACCCCTGGCAAACTGTAGAATTTTCTCCAATTTTCACATACAATAGTCAACAGAAAATTATTGCATCCTTATAAAACTTATATGAAAAGAAAATAAATACTTAAAAGAGAGCTTTCTGATATTTAATCGTAACATGCATATTTCTCTTATTTCTGTTCGGTTTCGGATTTTCATCCATCATCGAGTAAATTAATCAAGTTCGTGTAGAGAGTTTACTTCATTATAATGTTTTTGTTACACACTATTGGTTTCAAGAAGAACACCAATTACATATGCATTTCCAGGGAGTACGCAAAGCTCAGGAAAGTTGAGAACTAACTGCACAAAAAGGTTGCTCCGTTGAATAAGAAATCCAAGAGCGGTAGTTTTTAGGTTATTGCGCGTCGTTTACTCAATTCCACCGTTCATAGGCCCGAGTACTGTTTTTTTATTTAGACAATATACCTGGAACGAACATTATCCTAACCTTATGGTGCAACAGCCCATCAAGAGTCAAGGCTTGCCAGTTGGCGATTTGTATTGTGGGTGGTGGTGGGGGGTAGGCATGGCGTATTCCGTCGCCGTCTTAGTTCCGGCCTTCGCTACTTAGGGCGCTATCAACTGTAGCTTCCCACTTTTTCTCACGATGCTGGATCAATACTGACTTTACCCTCACGGAAATCGAACCCTGAATTCTCGCACCAAAGGCGAGTGTACTAGCTACTTGTCGAACGCGTGAGAACGAATATTAAATTAAAAATTTCCATAAAAAATGGGAACAGAGCCTCTCCGACGAAGAATTAGCCCTAACGAAATTAGGATCCTACTAGTAATTCCTTACAGTTTAAGCTCACTCACAATCTTTTGGACAAACGCATTTTTGTGAGCATAAACTCCTCATTAATTACATGTTTTGATTGCTCACAACTCGGCTCATTCCTATCGTGGACTAATTGGACAATGAGGATATCGAAAAAACCTACTGCAAATGATGACGATGTATTGTTTAGAAATGATGGAGTATATTATTTATTTAATCCTAGTAAGGGATACTTTTATTTCAAGTATTAAATACGTTACATTTATTAGTCCTGCATCATTTTGTGGACTTCATTGATCCAACTAAAAATTCGTTATCTTCTTCGCTGAAAGTTCTTCGATTTCTTTTCTAGAGGAAAATGTCATTATAGTTTTCTGGCACTTTTATCGTTAATTCTTCAGGATATAGTAAAAAACATAAAAAGTCACACAAACCAATCATAAATTTTAAATGATTTAATAAGTCCTTTTCATGGTGTTTCATTGTAGCAGATTATTACTCTTAATCTATTTCCTTAGTAGAGAATTATAAAAATCATAGAAAGCCATTTTGATGTAGATATATATTTTTCTGAAGGTTAAATCTGTATTATTAGAAATAAAATGAAGATTCAACGGTAATATTATGGGGATAGAAACTTTATTGCCTGAACTACTTATTGTTTGTTCCCTCATCATTTATATATGTATATATATATATATATATCAAGAAAGAGCTTAATGATAGATAGTTTATATTTTTATATCATGTACATGTGTTTCTACTAACAGCAGGTGTCCCTCTTTAAATTGTTTCTTTGTTGGCTTTATTATTGTTCGATCGACACGACATTTTAGTTCCTTTATTAAAATATAATTAAGCTATATTACAGTATTTCAGAAGATTATTAGAAATAGTTAAACTTGGGATAAAGAACTTGTACAATTGAATACTTCTTCCTCTTACTTTAGTAAGAGGAAATAAATAAATATATGTTTGCTACACCACTCTTCTTTTTACTTCCTCTTACAAATAATAGTAAGAGGAAGTATTGCGATCGTACCAGATTTTCGAAATTGAGTTTTCACCGGAAATACACGTTTTGAGATGATCGTGTCTGAGTGTGTGAAAAGAATATCCCAAAAACGAACAGTTGCAGGAAGCTCTAACCTGGTATTTCGTTTAGGTACTATCACCACACATCAGACACGAAGATTTTGGGACACAAAATTTATCAACCAGAAATGCCGCTTTCCTGAATGTTTTTTTTTATTTCAGTTTTTTTTTTTTTTTTTTTTTTTTTTTTTTTTTTGTGGATTTTCGCGAAAATAGGCTGCAACGATTTTCTTTAAACTCGTTGTATCAACTAAACATAAATAGAGCTATAACTTTAATTTGTAACATTTCTAAAGAGCTATTTCAGTTCAACTATGTGGTATTACACAATTCTGTTAACCAAATAATATTAATTAGAATTATAAGGGGAGGGATTAGCTAAGTGGTTAGCGCATTGGACTCCCACGCGGAGGTCCCGGGTTCGAGTCCAGTGCTACCCTTGGATTTTTTTCTCCCTAGGAGCCTCTACAGCTCACTGTCCGGTGATGGACAGTGTTGTCTGTAGCGAGAGAACACTGTCCGGAGGCCGGCAGTGCACTGAGAAGGCTCCGGGCGCGCTAATGACCATAGACGTTGACGCGCCTTAAATTAAAAAAAAAAAAAATTAGAATTATATAAGTTGCCAAAATTCCCAGTTTTGAAGAAAATTGGTTGACCGGAAGTGCGACTTTACTGAATAGGTTTTTCAGTTATTTATGATTTTCTCCATAAAAATGCCGACGGTTTTAAACACTAATAAGAATTGTAAGTGTGAAGAAAATTTGCCGTTTCGCAGTAAGAGAAAGTCGTTTGAGTGTTTCACATCGGTTTTTATTTATTTTATTATATTTTTTTTTCTAGAAAGAGTTAACAATATTTTCATATATCTTTGAAGGAAGGAATACATTTTTGTACGCTTCATTTAGAACGAATTAAATGTAAAGGTTGATTTTCACCATTCGCATACTAGGTCGGATTGAAAGTTTGCTGTCAAAAGTTATTGTAATGCCATTTTTATATTCAATTACGTGACATTCTCCTCTTCTACGTATGTGTGAACCAAAAGTCAATTCGACAGCTATTAGACCCCCCACCCCTGTTTTATAAGGTATCTCTTCCCTCCCCCTATACGGAATTACTAAATAAATGAAGCCTTGTTTTTAAATCAATAAGATTTAAATGTAACTTTATAGAGAGTTCGATGTATCATTTATCAGCAGTTTCTTTTGTTTATATATAGGATTTGTTAATTAATTTTTATATTCTTTTAAAAGGTTATTATTTAAAATTTTAAAATTATTTATTTGTTTTGAGTAGGGAGGGGATACAAATTATATTGAATAAATTGTTTTCTTTTATTGACGTCACTTTTCATCGTGTGTGTTTTGTGAAAATGCCTGCAAGGATTTTATGAATCTCATTATTAGAGTAGCCGAACTAACGTTCGGTCATCAAATTAAATTTCTTAAAAATTGTTGAACTATTTGCTTTAAACTTAAAGTGTAGATCTATCATTTCATACAAATATGCCAGTCACTTCCATTTGGAAGGGAAGGGATTATCTTAGTGGCTAGCTTACTGGACTCCCACGCGAAGGTCCCGAGTTCGAGTCCAGCTGTGCTGCCCTTAGATTTTTCTCTTCCTAGGAGCCTCTACAACTCTCACTGTCCGGTGATGGACAGTGCTGTCTGTAACGAGAGAACACTGTCCGGAGGCCGCCGGCATTGCAGAAGGCTCCGGGCACCAATGACCTTAGATGTTGACGTGCCTGAAATTAAAAAAAAAAATTTTATTTGAAACATTTTTCCAGGAAAATTGTGAAGAAGTTCTGTCATTTCAGTGAAATATACGTTTCAATACAAGTACATTAATAAATAATCTTAGACTTATCATTAAAATAACCGTCAAGTCCCGGATATCCTTTCGCCATTCCTTAAACACTGCCCATTTTCATTATTTTACTTTAAAATCTGATGCATGGAGCATTCCGCCACCATTATTTTATTGCAATTCTCAAATTGCTGACCGATAGTTTTTTTATTTTTAATAATTTTTACTAACAAATTGTAGTGACAAATGATATTATAGACGGAAGCCATTTTTTTCAAAATTATTTATTTTGCATCTGTATTATGTTAGTTTAGTAAATCCGTATGATATTTCGATTTAGTATTTTTAGAGGGAAAGCTAAAGTCACGTACCAACTTCCTCAGAAATCCAAACCACGGGATCCATTGTTAAATCGTTGAACCATAACCTTAGAGGCGTTCAGGCATAATATTGCGGATCTAAATGCCCGAACCTGCGGTTTCTCTCGCTCTAAGCAGGATTGCTACGGCAACTATCTGTTATCAGTAGGGTAAAACTAACCTGTCTCACGACAGTCTCAAATTATCAGTTTTTCGGCTATAAACCGGTTACAGCTTAAAGTAGAGTGAGGGAGTATTTAACTTTAATTAAAATTCATTCTCAATATTTGCACCTTTACATATATTTCTATATTTCTATAAATTAAGAACCAATATAATACGATTGCAGTAAAAAATTAATATTAAATACGTGAATGAAGTATTTTTTACAACTGTCGTCCAGACCAAAGTCCTGCTTGGCTCACTTGTTATATATAAATAACTATTTTCTTGTTCTGGGAGACATCACTACTTTTCTTTCTTAATTTTCTAGAGAAAACTCAATTTCCCAAAAAATTGGCACGATCGGAAATAATAACTTTCTCTTAGTACCATCTGCAAAATCCAAAATCTACTTTCTAGTGTAATGCACATTCCTAGTGGGCTGTCAGAAAGAGAATGGATAAAAGGCCAAACTAATGGCATTGTAAAAAGTAATATAAATTAAATTATTTTCATTAAAGGTGAACATATATTTCATTGAAAATTAATACAGATTGTTAAATTGTCAACTGTCCGGAACGGGCTGACTCATTCTGATTTTGACATATTGAAATCATTACAAACTGTTTTCAATTATTGCAATTTAACTCTTGATTATTTTGTTATGATTTAGTGAAACTCAATTCAATGTCCAAACCCATTACTTAATTCTTATCGGTCGGTGTACTCGTATATCACGCCATATCTTGAAAGAACTTGTTTGACTATTAATTATGATGAATTATTTTCCTTTATTAAGTTATATGCTTGCTTTTATTTTTATATCTATTTTTATTAACATATTCTCTTTGTGTGTTGTGTTACAGAACGAAGGGTGGTGGGGAGGGTCCGTGCTGACCGGTCTGTCAGATCGACTGGCCGGCTTCGTGCCCTCCTGGACCAAGATGCCAGCTGTACGCGGTAAAAGGGGTTGGTGCGGCTGTCTCCAGGTATTTATCTTTTCTTCTTTTTTTTTTTCTTTATAACATTTATCTCTTATATTTTGATTAAATTGAGTGGCATGCCACAAAAAATTGTCTTACATCTGACATGTGTCTGTCTGGAGAACATAGCCCCAAGGACGACCTCATTGTTATTTGAAAAGGTTTCTTGTCTATTTTTATGTCACTGTTAGACATTCAATCCTGTGAGGTATCTTTATACAAAGATGCTCTTTAGGGATTATTTCTAAAATTTAGATTTGTTATATATCATTGTGATTTTATTACAAACATTTTAAACTATTTTCTAGTGAAAATTCTATTAAAATGAAAATAAAAATTATATACTGCGATAGGATTTTAATCTTCGCAATGATTTTTACTCCTCCAATGTTGTTCACGTATTGACTCCTTTTGATGACAGTTGTCTTCACAATTGATCCCATTGAATATTTTACTGGCTTAAACGGTCCAAAGGAAAAATAAAATCTGTTGTGAAACACTCACACAACCTTCTCTTACTCCATTTCTCAAAATTATAATTGACAAATTTTATAGTTTGTATACCAAATTTAATGAAATTCGTCGAAAACTGAAAAAAAAAACTGTTCAGTAAATCGGCACTTCCGTTTTACTAATTTTCTTGAAACTCAGAATTTAGGTCATATATTTATTTTTAATTAATTTTGTTTGGATGATAGAATTAATATAATCAACTATGAGAGCACTTTAGAGAAAAATATAACCCCACCTTCCCCTAAAGTGCCCTTAAATGAATTTTTCCAGAGAAAGTTTTTTAAATAAATTAAGATCTTTTGTAGTTAGTTTATATAAGAAGTTTTCAAGAAAATCGTTCGGCGGAGCCATTTTTCTGAGGGAAATCCGAAAAAGTTGAAAAAAAGCATTTTAGTTAAAGTGGTAACGTAAAGGCACTTCCGGTTATCCGATTTTTTTTCAATACTCGGAAATAACCAAACAACAGCAGTTAATTTTAATTTAAACATTATTTAGATGATAGAATTGTCTAATAAACTAAAATAACACTTTAGATGAAACCTAACCCCACCCCACCCCCCATAAGTGCCCTTAAATGAATTTTCCCAGAGAAATGTTTCAAATAAAAGCTTGTAGCTCTTTGTATATGTAGTTAATATATCAAGTCTGAAGAAAATTGTCGGAGCCGATTTTTACCAAATTGCAAAAAAGTAAAAAAGCCAACTAGTAAAGTGGTACTTCCGGTTGAGGAATTTTGACAGATAACGTAGTTTCAACTTTCTACGGTTTTTCGTTTTTTGTGCTATGTTGTTCACATACATACACGCAGACACACATTCACAGAGTAATTGGCTAACTAAAAACCACTTTTTTGTACTCAGGGGATATTTCCGGTGAAAACTCGATATCGAAAATTTCGCACGGTTACTATACTTCCTCTTACTAGGAGTAAGAGATAGTAATAAAATCTGGTGTGCAATATGTTTCCTCCAATAATATTGTCGGTGTCTACAAAATGTAAACATTATCAATCTGCCTCAGTTGGTAAGTTGGCACTTGTCCTCCAATTCCTGTACATTTATATTAGGACAAGTGAGCAACATTTGAAATTTAAAGAATATATGTAATTTTTATGTATTAAGGGAGTAAGAGAAAGTTGTTTTTGTAGTACTTGTTAAATTCTCTGTTGTTATAAGTAAAAGACTGTTCCATACTTTCTCCCAAAAAAAAGAATGTAACATATTTTGTTATTATATATCTCTGATTATTACAGAATTGAACATAAAAATAAAAAGTAAGGAAAGAACTCAATAAAATTTCGTTAGAAATTATTAATAAGGATTATGTCAGAAATTACTAGTAGCGGAACCAGAATTTCGTTTTTATTTAATAAAATGAAAATGTCACTATAATTAGATAATAATAATAATAATTCTGATGATTCCTATAAAAATCATAAATTGAAGAATAAGGGGGAGGGTATTTATATTTAAATTTTTTTTTCTGTTCATCCTAAATAATCACCTTCTTTAAACTGATATTATCCTTCTCACTGTTAGGTAATCGATAATCTCTTGATTATTACTTTTTTTTTTTTTTTTTTGGAAAGTACTTGAGCTGTTAAAGGATATTACAATTTGAAGAACTCTATCTTTCTGCTTTTGACAATTATTAGGATCACCTTTAATGAAAGTAAAGCTATGATGTAGAAAATCTGGTAAGAAATACTACAATGATTTTCTAAATGACATGTTTATATGGCAATGGCCAGAGGAGTTTTTTTAAAGAAAAAAGAATTCTTTGTTGCTGTACCATTCTGTTTCGGGTACCATTTGAAATGTACTTGGTGTGGTGTGTTGTGTAGCTTGTAGTAGTTGGTGTAGGACGAGCGGTTTAGTAAAAGGGCTTGTAAGTATATATGTTTAAGAGAGAAGTATTAGTAATAAGAAAGTAGTCACCACGGCTAATAATAAATATATTCTATTAAAATAATAACTACAAGTTATTTGCAAAGGAATTATTAACTTATTAATATATACTGATGCTAAGAGAGTGAAAAACAAGTGTTCTGCTTCGGTGTCTACAACAACTGGGCGTGAAGGAATGTCTCTAATAATTGTGATTTCAAATCTTCCCCTGTGAGAAGATATGGGTAGACCCTGCTACAAGTTCATGAACTCTAAAAGACAATAGTGGTTTCTATTGAATAGTCCTTTTGCAAGAAATGTCACATTTCTTCATAATTTTGATTTTTTTCAAATTAAATATATTTTTATATTTTTTGCATCTATCTTATTATCCGATATTTAATGCTATTCAATAACACAGGTAATATGCTTATTAATTTACTGAAATTACTTGGAATAAACTCTTATGTTTTAACTTATAACTGGCACAGTCCTGATATGTTCTGGTGAATGTCTAGCCCAAACTATATTGCAGGAATGTCTTCTAATTGTTACTTCAAATCTTCCCCTGTGAGATGAAGGGGTAGACAATGCTATCAAGTTCATGAACTCTAAAAGACAATAGTGGTCTTCTACCTGCAATGTCCTTTTGCAAGGGAATTATCACATATTCTTCATAATTTTGTTTTTTTCAAATTAAATATATTTTTATATTTCTTGCATCCATCACACATTGGTGCACTTCTTCAGGAGCTTTTTAGGGTAGGAGAGGAGTGTTCGTTGAGAACGAGAATCAATAATTTTTTTTCACTCTCAACGTTGTCAACGTACACTCCTCTCCTACCCTAAAAGAGCTCCTGAAGAAGGTCACCAATGGTACCCGAAATGTGGAGCAACAAAGAATTCCTTTTTCTTTAAAAAACTCCTTTGGCCATTGCCGTTTATATAGACTTTCTAAATAGTTTGCAATTATATGAAGTATGTATATTTGTATTTATATATTTGCATCCAACATATAATATAAAAGACGTACTTCCGGTCAACCGATTTATCTCCAAACCCTTTGAATTTTGGCCACACATTAAATTCTAAAATTTAGACAAAATTGTTGGAGACTTTTCCCAGAAAATCGTAAATATTGAATAATATATTTAGTAAAGAGGTACTACGATTCGGTCCACCGATTTTAGCCAAAACCTTATTGTCGCATACCCATCTGATAGAAGCTAAACGAAATACAAACAAATTTCAGTGCTATGCAAATTTTTCGTTTTAAAGTTATGGTGACCCTACGTATACACAGACACGCGCAGACCAATTTCTAAAAATACTTTTTCGAACTCAAAATATGTATTTCCGGTGAAAACTTAATTTTCAAAAATTTGTTAAGTGGATGGGTCCGCATTCCTGGATAACATGTGTGGTATTTTATCCATTGCAGCATGCATATTTATATTGTTCCTAACCGGTTTCGGATTTTCATCCATCGTTAGAGCAATTTCACCAAGTTCGTGTTGAGAGTTCACTACAACGTAATGTTTCTGTTACATTCATACTTGTTGGTTGCATGTATGTGGAGAGGTTATAAGGTTATGTTACTTTGTGTGTGGTATGTGTGGTGATCGTTTAAAAATAAGCATAATAAATACAAACGAATATATTTGATTTCCACTATTTATTTATTTATTTTAATATCATCTCCAATTTGCAGTTTGCTGCCAACCTTCTTACATATCAATTTACTTACATATTTTCTTGTATTAACCCTGCTTGTATTTCACATTTATTACATATACAAGCTTTTGGACTGTCCATAAACTATGCATTGCCTTTCTTTAAAATTTATTTATTCTTATTAGTACAGTTTATTCCTGAAATAACTTATTCCCCCACCCCCCAATAAAAATGACTTGGTAAAATACTGAGCATACTTAACGCCACTATTAAAATTAGTTATAAAGTATTCTTCAAAACATGCTATTTATTATACACTATTTTCTAATGTTTAATCATAATTTTTAATAATTCCATTTTGTCATTAAACTCACACACATAGTAACATAACCTTATAACCTCCCGCACATATATACAACCAACAAGTGTGAGTGTAACAGAAACATTAAGTTGAAGTGAACACTCTACACGAACTTAATGAAATTTGCAGGGAAAGAGTGAAAATCCGAAACCGATCAAGGAACAATATAGATACGCATGCTACGAAGGATAAAATACCAGATATATGTTAATTGTACTATTGTAGTAATTGAAGAGAGTCATTTGAGTATTTGAAATACGATTTTTTTTTTGCGTTAAAAAAATTCAATTTTATAATATTAAAAAAATTCTTGTATTATAAATCCACTACTTTGATTGCACCTGAAGATATAAACTTTCTAAAAATAATTTCAATAATTTACCTACAGTTGCGCATACATATATATAATTTTTTATGTCCGGATATAGATGGGGAGTACGTTGAATTTGTTTGTCTATACTTGTATGATGTTTGCAACATGGCTTGCCATAACATGATATTATTGCCATAA
>JAAEAF010005287.1:200567-221544 GCA_011037195.1 Triatoma infestans | reverse complement strand
ACTGGATTCCCGCTGCTAGAAGCTTAATCAAGCAGAGGAAAAGCAAGTGTTTAACTTGTCTCAAACTATCCCAGGCAGCGAGAGCAACCTATATGGGCGACTTACCGGCTGAGAGACTCCAGGAGTGTCGACCTTTCTATCATGTCGGCGTAGATTTCGCTGGTCCCTTTCTATGTCGAGGGACGTCTCGGCGGCGTGCGCCCCTTATCAAAGCATACTTATGCTTATTTATTTGCTTTGGTACCAAAGCAAATCATTTGGAGGTGGTTCCTAATCTTTCCACCGAAGGCTTCCTTGACGCATTTGACCGTTTTATAGCCCGGAGAGGGGTCCCGGCCAAAGTATTCTCGGATTGCGGAACTAATTTTAAAGGGGCTGCCCATTATCTCAAAGAACTAGCCCAATGGCAAGCGACTAGGGAGACTCGAGAAGCGCTCATTAATTACAGCCAACAGAAGGCAATAGAGTGGAACTTTAACCCTCCTTATACACCCCATTTTGGGGGGTTATGGGAGGCTAACATTAAGGTTGTTAAATCCCTGTTACTAAAGACACTGGGTAATCAGCCGTATTTAGAAAGAGAGCTAACCACGATGTTCACCAAGATTGAGGCCATCCTCAATTCTCGGCCTCTTTCGCCTCTGTCTTCAGATCCCTCTGACTTGCAGGCTCTCACCCCTGGCCATTTTTTAATCGGACAACCTTTAGCGGCCATCCCTGCAACTTCGTTCTCTGATGTACCAGATAATCTATTGAGTCGCTGGCAATTGCTGCGAAAGCGGGTCCAAAACTTTTGGGATCGTTGGAGAAACGAGTATCTCCATACCCTACAACAGAGGAAAAAGTGGACTAAGATCACTCCAAATGTGCAGATAGGTGACCTTGTCCTCCTTAAGGACACCCTCGCTTCTCCACTACAATGGCCTTAGCCAGAATCGTGGAAGTCCATCCTGGACATGATGGCGTGGTGCGAGTAGTTACGGTTCGCACAGCCCACGGTAATCACAAGCGCTCGATCCTCAAACTGGTTTCCCTATCACCTACACCCATCCAGAACATCCTCCTTCCAAGTAATAATATTAAAATTTGGTGGGCGGTATGTTACGTACAAGTGATATATTTTTAATAATATTAAAGCAGTAAGTTGTAAATTTTAATATTCACCGTAAAATTAAAGGTTGAAAAGAAGAATCTGTGTAGCAATCAAACACACACGCACATATGTACATACAGACACACATACACTCGTTCACACCAGCATTTTGTATCAGAATTTCGAACAAACTTTGACCTGTGCTACCCTGTACTGTTGTCATGTAAGTTAGTTAGTATCACTGTAGTTTTCGTACGAGTACGATCTACACCGCCATCAACTCTATGTATGTTATATCATTTGTAAAACTTAACAGATTAAACGTACATCATCAACATCATCAATTTGTCATTTGTTAAAGTGAAGTTATAGTGGAAACATATCTGTTTTATCATAGCACCAATATTTTCTCTGAGCTACCCATCGGGAGACTACTACGGTGGAACTCCAAACCGTCTTTATCCCGAACAAATTAGCTAGGAGATAAATTGGGAATGCTAACTATAAGAATTCTTAGAAGGTTATTTTCAGGGCGGCGTAAGATAAGAAGAACATGGAAGGTAACTTTAGCAATGGTTGGATGATTTAGATGTAGATTTGAAAGGAGGAGCCGTTCTGAGTGGGCATAGTACTCTGTCGTCCCCTGAGGTCCATGGATTTCCAAAATACAACTTACATCGTAAATAGTTCAAAAATAATGCTGATTCGGTATTCTGAAGAATTATAAATCCACCGAAATATATATAATATGGCTTGGCACTCTTTATATTTTGTTGATTCTTTTCTATGTTATGTAAGCCAGAATTTATGCTGTTCATTTTTTTAAATAAGAACCATTATTATAATTATAAATGAATATGAATATCTTAATAAATAAATAAATTCTGGTGAACTTAAATATACATATTGGGCATTTATTATTTATTAAAATTTTCATTAATGAAAATCCACGCTAAAATTTAATGAATTTCTGCAATAAATTATAGAATAGATAAGAAAATATAGAATTTTATTATTAATATGAATTCCGTTATTTTCTAATTTCCTCTGTGGTCAATTTTTTAGATAAGAGAAATAAACTGATCACATCATCTTTGTCCGCTTTAGCTCTTCAGCTACTTAGTAGACTAAGTTTTATTTTACCTAATTTTTCTTCTTCCTTGAGAAACCATATTATTATTTTGTAATTATATAGTTAGTATGTTTTGTTCTAAGTTGGAACATATTTTGGGATATATTCTATGGTTGTAAAACTATAAGCCATGAAATGGTGGAAGGGCAATGAGACTTGCTTGTCTTGCGCTGACGAGAGGCTCCGGACCATCCGCATTGCTGCTAGGAAACCTTGGAGGATTGTATTAATCATTACAAAGGTAATAAACATTGGCAATGTAAGCTAAATATGAAAATAAATAAAATTGAAAGCTTTGTAGGAAATTCATATATTATAGGAAATTCAATATATAATCATAAAAGAATTTACAAAATTACTTCGTTGCCGAAGGAAGAAATCACATAGTGTAATTTGATTATTTCATTTACAGTAGATAAATCCGTCAATTAGTAAGAGATGTCAAGGTGATTAGAGGAGCTGAGCTTAGCACGGGTCTTAGACTGTTGGTTGCTGATATAAGAGCGATATCAGAGATGCTTCAAAAACCAAAAAAGTTTGAGAGATTAAGAGTTGAGAAACTAAAAATCTTGTGCCAAACTTGGTATAATGAGTCTCTTTGATGTAATGAGTATCAAACAACCCTCGAGAGAAAACTCCAGGGACTGAATGAAGATGTTGGGTTGGATCATCTGTGGGAAAGCATTAAAACAGCTATCCTTGATACAGCAAAGGTGGTATGCGGAATTAAATGAGTGAGTAAGCTTCGGAAAAAACAAGTTGGTGGAGCGAGGAGGTAAAAGAGGCCGTAAAAAAAAAAAAGGTAGCTTAGAGAAAGTATATAGACACCAGGAATGAAAGAGAAAGACAGGAGTATGTTAGACTAAGAAACGTGGCAAAGCAAGTTGTCAGAGAAGCAAAAATGAAAAGCTGGGAAGAAATTGGAAAAAATTTAGAGGATAGCTATCAAGAGAATGTAGACCACTTTTGGCAAACGGTTAAAACATTGAGAGGCGAAAGGGGAAGCCAGTTAGAAACGTCAGAGATGAGAAGGGAAAAATGGTATCGGATAGAAAAGAGATCCTGGAAACTTGGAGAAGGCATGTCGTAGGCAGATTTAGAAGCGGTCGCCCGTCGGAATCTGGAATAACTGCGTTCAGAGATGGCGATGTTTTAGAGATCCATAAACAGGATAGCGAACCGATATGGCAAAGGGGAAGTGGAGTTTGCTCCAGAAAGGGTTAAATCTGGGAAAGCTTCGGGAACAGACAACATAGATCCGGAGTTGGTTAAATATGGAGGGCCGGAGTTACTTAAACAACTGCATACCTAATTTCTAAGAATATGGGAAGGTAAAAGAATCCCTAAAGAATGGGAATATAATGTCATTATCCCCATACACAAAAAAGAATACTAGTGATTGTAAAAACAACCGACCAATATGCCTGTCTCCTGTTGTGTATAAAATGTATACCCGAATATTAGAGAACATATTCTCGAGGAAAATATGGAAGAAGAGAAAGCCGCATACAGATCAGGGAGACAGACCCAGGATCATATTTTCTCCCTGAGGATGATATTAGAAAAGGCCTGGGATAAAGGCAAAGATCTGTACCAAGCATTTTTGGATTTGGAAGCAGCTTTCGATTCAGTACCGAGAGAAGAAATGTGGAATGCATTGAGTGTCAAAAACATCCCTGCAAACTTAATTAAGGGCATCAAGTCAGAAGATCAGGAACCCAAGGTAGTTGAACGACTGAATGGGGAAGTACCGAGTCCACGTAGGTTGGAGGTTGAACTGGTTTGGTCACGTCTGCAGAAGAAGCGAAGCGGAGAAGATGGAGGCCAAATCCGAGGGCCGCAGACCAGAGTGGGCAATTTGGTATACATCGATCGCCTGGCACAAAAAGAGGTCAGTCAAGGTCATCTGTCCAAAAAGTGGCAGACAATAAAGAAGAATACATCCGCTGGCTGAAGACATAAGTCATCTATAGCTCGACGCTGAAAGGCATAAGAGCTTATGGCATAGAAGAAGAAGAAAGCATTGTAATACTTCTCAAAATCCCTCCTGCTAGTTCTCCTTTTCATAAGCTGCAAATCTCTATCTTTTAATCATTCTTTGGTTAATTAATATCTTCTTAGTTCATGTATTAAATAATATACTTCTTATTTAATGTTAGATTATCATCCCGGGAGATTGGTTACTTTTCGGTCCATCAAGTGATTCCTGACATTTACGCGAATAGGAATGACAAAGAAACTACAGACAAATTTGCGACAATCACATACATCGGAAACCACACGTACAAACTCACGAACTTTTTTAAAAAACTGGGCATTAAGACTAACAATAAATTAGCCAACAAAATCCGTACTCGTATTGAGACCAGTGACGTACATCATTGCAGCGGGGTTCATGAGTTAAAATGCCCGGACTGTAGCAATATTTACGTTGCCCAGACAGGCAGAAAACCCAGGGAACGATTTGCCGAACACATCATATCATACATATACAACAAAACTGACTCAAGCTATGCCAATCACCTAAACTCGACGCCAAACAACAAACGCGACATCTCCACCAAGATAAAATTATTACAACCAGGCAAAAAAGGACGACGACTAGACGTACTGGAACAACTTGAAATACATAAACACAAGACACAAAACCTTATAAACGAACAGACAAACTTTGCAAGTGAACAACTATTCAAAACCATCTTCCCACAATAACAATGAAACACGCAATAAACAATATACAACTCACCTGAACCAAATAGTGTTTAAGTTTTTAAAACCAAATAGATTTAAGTTTTAGTTTCAAATCTGCTAGTTTTTAAGTCTGTATGTACGAATCATGACTACCTTTTAAGAGTACATATGTGAATAATTATGCAAGTCGAGAAAATATACTTAATGCCGAATGTACGTTACAATAAGCTTAGTTAACACATTTATATAATTTTTTCAATTATATATTGATAAAAAGACTACTAAGATAGTTTAGACTTGTTATATTTAGGCCTGTAAAGAATCCATAATTCAGTATACATGCGTGCGTGGATGGCATATGTGAATTGTGAAAGGTGAAATACGAAATATGTTAGTGTTATGAAACAACCTCCTTATATAATCTGATTGTTTATTTGTTTACTTTGTTTTGATTATTTTGTTTAGCAAAATATTATTTATTTATCTATACTGTCTTACGATCATTCAACTCGTATTTTATAATTTCTTATCAGTAACTATTTCACAGCAGCCCACAGCTAACTACGTTATTTTCGGGCAGTTATAAATAAATAAATATAATAATAAGATAGTATGGATAATTAATTATAAAGTAAATCTCCCTCAAATAACGTAGTTCAAGATTTAGACCCCACGTGTTGGATGTTTCCATTTTAAAGAAAAATGTGCCCCTTTAAAGGCCCAAACATGTGTTTTTCTCACTCAGGTACCATCCCCTTCTCCCCTTTTAACCTAGTTAGGCCAATAACAATAGATTTAAAGACCAGTCAGTGCATAAGCAAATTTGCTCTGTGCAAATCTATTTATCATACTGTTTGATAAACGCAGCCTGATGATGGAAACGCCCGAAACCGGTCGATGACCTCAAAAAGAAGTAGGCTGTCACGGAAAATATCTCTAATGCTTTCCAGCTCTGCGGAACATACTACAACAACTTCACTTACTTGTTTTAGTTTCCCTTCTATTCTGATTTATTAACCATAACTATGTTGAACTTCAAGATTCTTAGGAGATTGGATTAATTTAAAACCAAATTTCTGAAAGGGATAAGCTTATCGTGAAATTTTCTATTTTTCATTACTGTGGCCACAAACTCTTTAATAATTCTTTCAATGTATTAATTTACAATTCGCCAGCTACTTGTTAATTTTATTATTACTTGCGCAATACTTTATTCCTGAAACTCATACTTCTTTGGGCTGGCACAAGGGATAAACTTTTATTCTATCATTGATCAAGAGTCCTCCAAATAACGACATTCAAACATTGTCTGGACTCATCTAATTTATCTTATTATCGTTTATTCGTAATTAACAGGCGGTTATCATGTTAACTTCAAACCCCCTTTTGTTTTTTTGTTCAATGCCAATTCTTCAAATTAGCAAGCTGATACTATCTATTGAGTATACTCGGTACTTCATTTTTTTTTTTTGCCATATCCTGAGTTTTTACACCAGATTTTTTTTTTTTTTTTGTTATTCATGTAGAAAAAATTTGTTGAAGGCTATCGATTTTAGCTAAAATATGTGTAATTTTGACTCTAAGCTCTCCTCTCTAGTGGGAATAAAACATTGCTTATGTAATGCGAGGTCAGTCAGTGTATGGATAAGATAGTATGGATAATTAATTATAAAGTAAAACCAAATAGATTTTATATTATTTCTATATATTTTATAAGTTTAAAAACCAAATAGCTTTTAGTTTTAGTTTTAAATCTGCTAGTTTTTAAGTCTGTATGTACGAATCATGACTACCTTTTAACGGTACATATATGAATAATGTTTGCAAGTCGTGAAACTTTAAACTTGTTAGACCTATGTAACATATAATTGTTTCAAAGTATTTTTTTTAGTATTTTCGGATTAATACTAGTCCATGTAACAGGTAAACAGATTTTAGAATTTTCAAAACATAAAAATCCGGTCAAAATCTATAAAAAATATCAACAGCAGAATAAATTTAATTTAATTTATGTGCCACTTTGGGGAAATATTACTCTTTTTACATCACTAATCCAACTTTTTAAGTATAATTATACTAAAGTATTTTTAAGACTCAGTTTTTTTAAGTATACTTTTGATCTCAAGTACTTTTATAAAAACCAATTTTTTCATGCTCGGGAGATCCCAAAATTTGTATTTCCTGTAAACTCAATACGCTATCAGGCTCAATAAATATCACAAATATTTCACAAGTACTTCCTCTTATAGCACAAAAGGAACCAAAATCAGGTTTAAGAAAAGAAGAAGGTATACAATTTGTTTAAATCGGATAAACTGAGATAGAGAACGCGGTGTTTAGTAATATTGTATAAGATGATATCTTACTTTGTATAAAAAAAATTTACAAATCTAAAGAAAATTTGTCAGTTAAACTAGTTAATAGATTTCGCTTAATCATGTTAATAATCGCTTAACCGATAATGCGACGTTACAGAATAAGTTTCGTACTTTTTGTTTTTTGTTTTCCTATAACGATTTTCTTTAAACTTAGAATGCTAACTGCGCACACATAAACTTATCGCCTCTTCTGCAACATTGATTATAGGGAATTCTCAAGAATTTATGACGTAACATTTCAGATGTTATGTTGATTTGTTTGAATTAGCCTGAATGCTAATCATCATATATTTGTGTTAAGGCAATCGAATAAAAATTTGCAATATATAGAAAAGTGTCTATTGCTCCTTTATATAAAAGTGTTCTATTATATTAACTGCATTAAAAGAAAGTCGTGTGAGTGTTTCATACCAGATTTTGTAACTTTCTCTTATTGTTATCAAAATATTTATCTGAAAACAAAATACTGGTTCAAACTAGTTTGGATATCAGCATAGATTCTACTTGAAGGTTTCAGGCAAAATTCACCAATCAAATTTATTGAATGTTTTTCTCCCTCGAATTAAAATTTCAATGAGTTTTCTTCAATTTCGCATACTAACTACTATATACAGTTTTTTTTGTATTTGAACCATTTTTTCAGAAGAAATGGATGGTGTACGTGGTTAGTTAGTATAGCTGAGAATTTAGGCCTCCCTCTATAGAATTACAGTGCTACCACCGAGTGGGAGTTAAGGGAACTATGTAGTTAGTTCCAGCTTTTTAACAATCAGAAATATTTAAAGCTATCAACTTTTTCGAAACTAAAATCATCTGTTATTACATGTTGCGTAAATCAAAAGATTTTCTCATGTTTCAAAAAAGAAAAGTGTGACAGTGTTTTTTGAATCCAAAAATATATTTTCTAAAATGACGCCTGCGTTTGCAAGGCGCAGATTGGGGAATTGTGCACCCATATATTCAATGAATTTTAGAATGTTTTTACTTTCCTGTAGATCCGAAAAGAATTAATTTCTCTTAAGAGAATAATTTACGCATACTGTTTATACGCATGGATGCTTACCATTTTATAAACTTCTCTGATTTATTTTGGTTTATTTTTCAGGTCAAAGAAATGATTTGTCCTCTTTTTTTCCATTAAGAACTTTTAATTAATATAGGAAAGAAACTTATCGTTGACTCAGGTAGGAAAGAATATTTAATTAAAATAGAAGTCGATATATGATTTTATTTACCAGAATTCTTACAATTTGAATGATTTTTAAAAATGAAAATGTAATTATTTATTACTGGCTGCCTAATTTTCATACTCTTGGAAGTCCTGCGACGATCTGATCTTCAATTCCACATTCATCGGATCCTCTTAGGATCTTGAAAAAGCCATTGTTACCCCAGTCGGTGTTCCATGAATTAGCGACTAACCAATATGGAGTATCGTTTTCAACGCCCCAACCGAGAATTTTAATTGCATGACCGCCTAATGCATCACCAGCAACATGTTGGTAGACACCTTCTTTGTAATTGAGTAGATCTTCGTATACAGTAAATGCAGCTTCCACAGGACCATTCTTCAAAATTTCTGCCTGAATTTGCTTGGCTTCATCCTCAAGAGAATAAGCAGATTCACCTGTAAATTGATGAAAAGAGCCCACCCATTAGAAGTTAGCTAACATTATTAAAAGGTATATAAAAAAAAAAATTATTTAAATAAAGGTGTTTTATACCATAGTGAAGATCTTTGTCATAAGAAATGCCTGATCCGCTGTCGCATTGGTTCCTACAATCCGGAGTATTTCCTAATCCGCTACACGCTGGCCTAGGCCCGGGAATATGATGTTCGCAGGGAGCAATAGAATATGGCTGACAGCCCTTCAATAAAAAAAAAAACTTACTCAGGATAAGTATCCTAACTAAAGCCTTCTCTTTAATCATATATTTCAATACCAAACTAACCTGTTTGGAGCCATAATTTCCACCGCTTACTATTCCCTCATTTTGCCAGTAATCCCATGCAGAAGCAGGGAATCCACCACTACAGCCAAAACCACAAGAGTCACAGCAACTGACTAAATTCTCTGCAGAGAGGTGCACTTGTAATTTTCCATTACTATGAATACAAATACGATCAGACATAGCCTCAACCGCTCCAAATGCCTAAATTTGAAAAGGAATCCCAAAAATCAAATTTTAAAATAATTATAATTTTTTTTTTAATAATAAGTCATCAACTAAAAAGAGAAATTAATACCCAACAAGAACCGCACGATCCTTGGTCTCTAATTTCAGTAATTGAAGTACAATTTGGCCAATGTTTTCTTGCATCAAATTCTTTTGGTAAAGTTACATCTAATGAAACTTGACGTTTTGGTAAAGTGAATGCATTATTGGCATCATTGTGTACACCAGCTAGTGTTTGTAGATATTTCTTTGGAGTATTTGGTGCAAAATTTCTACCAGCCTTTAAATAATTTCAAAAATTATTTGTAAAAAAAAATGGCGATTATATAAAAGTAAAGAGATTTTAAATGTTTTGGAATATAAATATACTCACCCTCCATGTTGTTTGTAAAGAATTTATATAGTCAATGAATTCATCCGACAACGGATCTGTAGGTATTGATGCGGAAAATATACCGCAAATTAATAATGAAAATAGAATCAATTCCTTCATTTTCCTGGAAGTAGTTATTAAAAGATTTATAAATGTGTTGACACAATGGTATGTCTTTTGACATTAATTTTAGTGGAACATTATTCACTTTTGAGTTGACTAGTCACATGTAATTAATGTAGAGATGTAATATATGTATATATGACTAAAATACAATAAATATATATATTTATGTAAGCAACTCAAATATTTGACTATTTTTTTTTATATTGAATAGGTCGCCAATATTATTAACTTG
This sequence comes from Triatoma infestans, assembly GCA_011037195.1. Classification (NCBI taxonomy): domain Eukaryota; kingdom Metazoa; phylum Arthropoda; class Insecta; order Hemiptera; family Reduviidae; genus Triatoma; species Triatoma infestans. The sequence continues at coordinate 211,341 of JAAEAF010005287.1, read as the reverse complement.
ATTAGAAACTAGCTGCTAATAAGTAATACCGTTGATTAAGTGAAATTAACAAATTAGAAAACTCTCCCACTGCTCTGTAGTTAAAATCTAACCTATACCTGAATGTAAAAAGTACCAGACCAAAAATGTGTAAAATTGGTAGAGTTATACATATACTAGCTTATTAGATTTTTAATTTTATTGTCCAAAAATAATCTATGAATTTGTAAAAAAAAAAAAACATTCTCCAACATACGTTTCAAAAAAAAAAGGCCACAATGCACATTTACCGAAATTTGAAACAATTTATTGTGAAAGAACTGTTTCAATAATAAATTTTATAAAATAATAAAACACTAATTTCAATAATAAAACACATATCAAAGCTTAATTATGTTATACATTTCTATCACTTAAATAGACCACAATAGAAAGACGTAACTTAATGTAATTCACAAACTTTTGATTTATTTATTTATTTAAGATTGTTCATTTACAAATTTAACTGAAAATGCATATACATACATATGTGAATCAAAATATAATTAGGCAAAAAGTCGTACATCCGTATTTTCTCCAAACTCAAACAAATTTTTCTCCAAAACACTCATCAAATTTTTATTAATATTATGTAGATGATAGAATCTTTGAATAAATTGAACTGTCATTAATTGGGGCTAGTCCTTAATGAACTTTCAAATGAATTTTTAATTTCGGAAGCTTGTTTCAAATGAAAGTTATAGGTCTTTGTATAATTAATTGGATAAGTTTAAAAGAAACGTCGTTGGGACCTTTTTTATGAAAACCAGTGAAATAATGAAAAGTCTATTCAATAACTTCCGGGCAAGCGTTTTTTGACCGAAATCTTGTTGTCCAGACCCCTTGTAGCAACTAAATGAATACCAAGCTTCAGTTTTGTGCTATTTTCCGTTTTAACTTATACGTTTCTGTATTTTCTCTATTTATATGATAGAATGTATTGTATGATTTTCTTTAATTTATATTTCAGATTAAACAAAACCCTGAAGATTGACATCAATTAGCCCCGTTTTTCTTTATTGAACAATGAATACTGCAATAATATAACTTCTTCACGTCTCATAGTTTCAAACCTGCTATTGCTCATGTGACTGAACTTCACTGAGTGCCTCTTTACTCAGTAATTTTTTTTTTTTTTTTTGTATTACCTGCAAGCTTTGAATGTTTGACATAAATTCATATTTTCCGATTTAACTTTCCACAGATGAATCAATAATCCTGAAGAGTGTTAGTTTAAAAAAATAATAATAAATATTAATGCAGTAATACAGAATGAATAAATTTCAAGTTACCTGTGTGATCAGCGCAACTGAGGCAGACTAAAAATTAATCCGAATGGAATTCCTTTTATACCTTACAGCAACATAATCTATTTATATTACAAAAAAATTCAAAATAATCAATCAATTCAAGTGTATTTTTATCAGAAAAAAAATCTGACTCAAACATATTTATCATAATAAACTGTAAGTAATTTGTTGTGGTGGTTGGTTCCGCAGAGCTGGAAAGCATCAGAGACATTTTCCGTGGTAGCCTGCTTCATTTTGTGGTCATCGACCGGTTTCGGGCGTTCGCCCATCTTCAGGATGCGTTTTTCAGGCAGTGTGACAACGACAGACTTGCACAGAGCAACTTAGTTTCACACTAACTCCTTCACGTCTCATACAATAATAATATAACTTCTTCACGTCTCATACAGTTTCAAACCTGACCAAGACTGAACTTCACTGAGTGCCTCTTTACTCAGTAATTTTCTTTTTGTATTACCAGCAGGAGTTAGTGTAAAACTAAGTTGCTCTGTGCAAGTCTGTGTTGTCACACTGTCTGAAAAAACACTCTGAAGATGGTCGAACGCCCGAACCGGTCGATGACCACAAAATGAAGCAGGCGACCACAATGTCTCATGAAAACTGTAAGTAGTTTGTCCTACTAATTATATTTTCTAATATGATGGTTTCAAGATCTGGATTTCCATGGATTAAAGCCTAAAATTTTAGTGTTTCATATAATATATTATATATATATAATAACTTGACAAGAAGTCTAAGATAATATAATGTGTGAATTTGGCAAATCCAGGCATTGAATCTGGTTTCTTGAGTACTTTGTAATAATGCTACTAATATTTTGCTTTTCTTCTTCCCTAGCTAAATAAATATAATCCTTTACTACTTATTAAATTGGAAAAATTGTCTTATATTTCACTTTTTCTTGAAAGTTAACCGGTTTGTTTTTGCTTTTTTTTTTTGCTTTTTATTGTATGATAACAATATTAAATAAATAAAAAATTATTATTGCACCTAACTTAGTTATCGGGTCAACAGTTCATACTGGATCTAGGTCTTCTCAATAAGCTCGCCCCCTTACCATTCGATCTTAGACCTTGAGGTGCTAACTTCTGATTCCTTTCTTTCAACCTCGTTATCCTCCAGTCACTTAAACCTGGTTCGTCCTCGCCTCCTCGCATCTCCCTGTTTGTTATACAGGTTTTCTTTAGGCAGACTTTCAGTAGACATACGCTCTACATCATCTAGCCATCTCATTCTTCTTATCTTCTTATCAGTTTTTTGAAACAAACTGCCAGTATTATTATTTTAATTATTTAAGGTGTGTAAACATCCATGGTGATTGGCGCCAGGAGATTTCTCAATGCACTTAGGCCTCTGAACCAGGTTCTCCCATTGTAGACAACACTTTCCAAAAATCTGTCAAACAAAACGTGAAAATAACATGAAAATTATGTGTGTGATTTTTGATTAGCAATTATTCTTTTTCTATAATCGTTGAATTATTATTATTATCCAACCTCGGGTGGGCTATATCCCGGCACTGCAGCCACCAGAGGCTTATTGTGCCACCCCCGATAGTTCCTAGTAGACAAACCCTCCCTCCCTAAGGAGTTTGAGGACCTTCACCACCAAGTCATTTTGAGCTACTATCTCCTCAGGTCGTAAAGTACCAAAGGTTTCATACCTCAATTTGATTATTGCATCGCAATCGAACAACAGGTGGGAGGCCGTTTCCTCCTCTTCCTGACAGTCTGCACAAGGGTTCCGCTCGAATGAGTCCTACCTTGTACAGATGTTTCCGGACCTACCATGACCCGTAAATAGTCCCGTCACCAGAGAAATCTGGCTCCTACTCAGACTAAGAGTCATTTGGATTCTTTGTTTACACAGTCCTGGCATCATACTTTTACTGTGTATAACACCCGGGCTTCTCCTCCAGAGCTCTTCATGCTTACTGCGACCCCACTCTCTAATCGCTGCACGAATTGCTCCGCCAGTTATTCCCAGGACCGGCTCTGAACCAATGAACGGAGTGTTAGCCCCGTTCCTGGCCAGTTGATCAGCTGTCTCATTACCCTCAACCCCTGCATGTCCAGGCACCCACAGCAGCTTGACCTTGTTGTGCCTGGAGAGTCTCGACAATGCCTCTCGACATTCTTTCACCAGGGATGAGGTAGTTATGTAAGCCTCTAGGGCTTTCAGTGCAGCCTGACTGTCCGAGCAAATGCGTATGACCTTGCCCCTTGGGGCTCTACGCAGGTTCTCCTTGGCACAGACCTATCGTTGAATAATGTGACGATTATATCCGAAATTTAGCGAAGAAAGTTCTTGTCATATATAAGTGGTTTCCTTCTTTCTTAATAGTTAGTTTCATTCCTCAAAATCACTCCCCACCTCTCTCAGTCTGTTATATCTTCCTCTCTTAGGCCGTAACCGTACATGCTTTCCCTGACTTTCTCCATCCATTTGGGTCTTCAGCCTTCCTCTTTTATTCATCTGCCGCCCATTCCAGAGCCACTCTGGAAATTCTTCCCTCTTCCATTCTCCGCGCATGACCATACTCATTCAGCGTTCTTCCATCTAAAACCCCCATGACATATTTTTTCTCCTCCATTTCTCTCAAATTCTCAAATTTCTTATCTTTTGTACCCGAGATGTTTTAGCAGACCTTCCCAAAATCCATTTCGGGTGAAAGTAATTTTTTCGCCTTTGGACACTGTTCAATGTCCAAATTTCTGCTGCATGTACCGTACACTTTGGATCGTTAAAGATTAGATGAGCTTTTTCGCTTTATTGAGGATATTGCTGATCTAAAGAACTGGACCTTTCTTCAAATTTCTTATCAGTTGCTTCACTAGCAGGTGCATAACCATGCAGTTGTCGTTACAAAAGAGTTTTAAAAATCTATCCATTGGAACTAAACGACTAATTAATTTTTTTTTAATTACAAATTATATTTTCATTTTATCTTAATATGTAATGTATGATCACTTTAAATGAAATATTTTACATATTATACTAGAACAACGTAATCCTGATAGATTCTATAGTTATTGTTATTGCTACTATAGTTATTGCTATTTTGGCATCACAGAGACAGGGCGGCCTTTTATTTTTTTTTATGTTTTTATTTGTAATTATTATAAACATTATAAATAATGTTGTCTTTATTAGATGAACAAGGCAGTAGTTGATGTAATCAAAGGAAAAGTGATGCATCAGAAATGGTACATGAGTTCATCTAATAAAGAAATAGATGTATATTCAACTGATATTGAACGCTGAATACGTGGATGGGTACGCTATCATGGGTAATTCTGGGATTGAGTCCGTTCTAGCATGCTTATTTTCGTTATTCCTGTCCGGTTTATGATTCTCATGACGATGACATGGAACGTTTTGTAGAAAATATTACTATATATAAAAAGATTCATTATTACATGTGAACCATTACGATCTTTAGAACCATTTAAAAATACCCACTATAAAATAGTAGACACTTTTCAGCAATGTATTATAATTCCACGTACAAACATACTAGTTAAATATTAATTAAATTTAAATTTTAAAACATTATTTAAAAATCAGAAAAGCTACTATAAAAGATTTGCAAATTTACTATTGGTTAAATACCGATTTATGGAAAGTAAGTATCCAGAAGTAATTACAGTATCATTACTCTATTTAACTATACCGGTAACAGTAGCATCTATAGAATGTCCATCTCAAACTAAAATTAATTAAAGCTTTTATTAAGAATAGTAGGATCAAGAACAATTGAAATTTCCATCTTCTTGATAGTTGAAAAATGTAATCTCCTATGAGATTTTTTGCAGATAATAATAAAAAAAAAAATTTTTTTTTTTAAATAATGTTAAACTTACATATATATATTCTTGAAGATGTGGAGAAAGAATTTTTAAACATACGCGTCTGTTACATCGCAGAAACATTAAAAAGAAAATTAAAAGTTACTAATGTCTTGTCTTAAATCATCTACAGAAATGAAAGTGGGTTGAATAGGCAAGTGAAAGGAATTTGAGGAAATTTTTAGGGGTGGAGGGAATTGCAGGTGAAAGGGAATTCTACAAGGTGTTGTTTTGAAAAAACCGTTATACAACGCAGACAAATTATTAGTGTCACTACGAAAATTAACAAAAATTTTTTTCTTTTGATATATATCATTTCATATATTTCTGGTACTCCAATCAGTTTCATTTGCTAGTATTTTTGATTTAGAAAAATCAAATTTTTTATTTTCTCCCTTAAATTCTTCATCTATAAAGTTATATTGTCTTTGTCATTTTTATTTGTGCAGTCACTCATTTTTATTTCATATTGGTACATTCTGTTTTTTAAGTATTGTGTAGTTTGATAATATAAACAGCTGGATAACGTGGATAACGTGCTTGTCATTTGTTGGGAGTAGGGTCTTCAAGTTTGCTGATAACTTGTTAATAGTGTTAGCGCATTTGTGGGCTAAAATGAGGTTAGAGCGTCGGAAAATTTTGGAGATTTTCTCAGACAGTTTGTTAATGTATGTTAATCAAATATATTCAGGAGGTAGGTCAACAGAAATATGAGGAGAATGAGTTAAGTTGTTATCGTTATATCGTGTGTTGGTGAATATAGATGACAGTATTTCGTTAAGTGTAAAACAACTCGTGATAAGTGTAAACACCATACAAGCGTTGGGATGATTGAATGTTTCTTTCTTGACCGATCCTCAACAAATTTCTTCATAACATAATTCGTCAACAGTCAACAGATACTTTTATATTTTTTTTTACGCGGGTTTCAAGTATGATTTTGCAGGGGCCTAGTTACGCCACTCATACCCATAACATTAATTTGATACATATGTTGTTGCAAGATGTCCAAAAATGTATAAACCATTTGCGTTTCAAACATATAGTCACTTTTCAACAAATTAATAATGTTAATTTTTAACATTATTATTAATGTTAATTAATTTTTGTTAATTTCTCTGGCTCGTTTAGGATTTATTTTGCCGGTCCAGCAAATGATTAGTCTTTTTTTGCTACACTTTGGAACGTTTTTTAATACAGCAGATAAAATTATCGTTGTGGAATGCAAAGAATATATAATTGAAACAGGTTATTTATATTAAAATCGATTTTATTTTACAGATTTTTACACATTTTGATTAGATTGTTCTCGGTGAAAATACAATTATTTATATGACACCATAATTTTTATAATCTTGGAAGGCCGGCACTGACATCGATTTCAATGCCACATTCGTCCTTTCCTCTTAGTATCTTGAAGAAGCCATTGTTACCCCAGTCGGTGTTCCATGAATTAGCGACTAACCAATATGGAGTACCATTTTCAATGCCCCAGCCGAAGATTTTAATTACATGGCCGCCTAAAAATTCACCAGCAACATGTTGGTAGACACCTTCTTTGTAACTGAATAGATCTTCGTATACTAAAAATGAAGCTACAATTGGACCATTCTTCAAAATTTCTGCCTGAATTTTCTGGGCATCATTTGGAATGGCATAACCTGGTTGACCTGCAAGTTTTTAAAGCAGCAATGTAAAAATTATATTATTTAATCAAAGTTAATAAAAATAATAAAATATTTAAATTAAAGGAATTTAAAGATACCATAATAGAGATCTTTGTCATAGGGAATGCTGTATCCTTTCTCGCATTGTTTCTTACATTTCGGAGTATCTGTTACCCCCCTACACGCTGGCCTAGATCCAGGCATATTATGTTCACAGGGAGCAATAGAATATGGTTGACAGCCCTTTAATTAAAAAATAAAAATTTCCTTAAGTTGGATAATTGAAGCCTTCTTTTTCATAATTTATTTTAATACCAGACTAACCTGTTGGGAGCCATAATTTCCTCCGCTAACTATTCCAAACTTGTGCCAGTATTCCCATGCACTTTCAGCGTTTCCACCAATACATCCATAACCACAAGAGTCACAACAACTGAGTAAATTCTCTGCAGAGAGACGTACTTGTAATTTACCATTACTATGGATACAAATACGGTCAGACATGGCCTCAACAGCACCAAATGCCTAAATTTCAATGGAATCCCAAAAGTTAAACTTCAATACAATTAGTGAATGTTATTTCATTAATATTCTCATCAACAAAAAATAGAAATTAATACCCAACAAGAACCGCAAGCTCCTTGATCCCTAATTTCACCAATTGTCGAACAATTTGGCCATTGTTTTCTTGCATCAAATTCATCTGGTAAAGTTATATCTAATGAAACGTCACGTATTGGTAAGGTAAATCCATTTTTGGTATTTTTATGTACACCACCTGCTAGTGATTTCAGATATTTCTTTGGAGTATTTGGTGCAAAATTTCTACCAGCCTTTTAAAATAAAGTCAAAAAATATTTGTTGTGAAATGGCGATTAGATAAATATAAATAGATTTATAACATTATAATATAAATATACTCACCCTCCATGTTGTTTGTAAAGAATTTATATAGTCAATGAATTCATCCGACAACGGATCTGTAGGTATAGATGCGGAAAATATACCGCAAATTAATAATGAAAATAGAATCAATTCCTTCATTTTCCTGGAAATAATTATATTAAAAGATTTGTGAATGGAAACTAAATTACGATAATTTGGGCTAAATTTGGCTAAATGTTAACGATCGGAATATTAGGAGTAAGAGAAAGTAAAAATTTGGAGTGAGACATTTACGCGATTTTCTCTTAACGTAATTTACATACTTTTGATTGATTGATTTATTTATCCGCAGCTACAAATTTCATTTACAACTGAAAATGTATATAAATTCATCCAAAATATAATTAGCTAACAAAAAAATTATAACTTCCGGTGAACAGATTCTCTTCAGGACATGGAATTTTGACAACACATTAAATATCTCGAAAACATGCTTCAAACAAAAATTGTAACTTTTTTTTTATGATTAGTTGATATACCATGTTTTAAGAAAATCAATGCAGCCTCTTTTCAAGAAAATTACAATAAACTGATATATGTATTCAGTTATATTTCCGCCGCACAGATTTTGACCGTAACCTCATTGTTGCGTCTTCTGGAAGCCCTTAAACTCTTATACCAGGTTTCAACTTTTTGCGATTTTCCATTTCAACTAATATTTTCTCTCTATTTATATTACAGAATGTATCTAACATGATTATCTTTTTATATATATTTCAGTTTAAATACAATCTTGAAGATATCCCCAAAACAGAAGCGTTTTTATGTACTGACCGATGAACCTGGAAATAACTTAAAACAGCTTCTTCACGTTTATTTTTAAAGTCCCCAGCGTTCATGTGACCAACGATGAACTTGAATGAGCGAAAGTGCCACAGTAATTAAATAATTTTTTTTTGTTCATTATGAAAAAGCTTTGAACATTTCAATATAAATTCATATATTCCCAACATAACTCACTATACAAGAGTTAATAATCCTATAGAATGTTAATTTAAATACACCATGTTAATTACAAAAAAAAAACGAAATATATATTACTTCAGTAATAAATAATTAACCAATTCAAGATACCTGCCTGGTGGCTGCAACTAAGTCAAACTAAAGATGAATTCAAATGCAATTGATTTTATACTTGAACAGTAACATTATCTAGTTGTCATATAGAAGTAATTAATAAAAAGACAATCAATCAATTAATTTTATTTATTTATTTATTAAATTCTCTTTCTACTGTTAAGTGGAAGTATTGAAATCGTATCAAATTTTCGATATCAAGAATTCACCGGAAAATTACGTTCTGAACACCCTGAGTCAAAGAAAAGTTGTTTTTATGGTGCCGGTACACTGTGCGCTCCACCAACCCTGTTGAGGTCTACTGTATAATACATGTGCTCTACTCTAGTATAAGCTTACTAGAGTATTACTTACTCTCGTAAGTATTCAGTAATCTCTTCTTCGGGAGCCCCCCTCCGTACCACCCGTTGATAACAAAAAATCCCTTAGGCGGTCAAACTCGAAAATAAGTGGATCACAGTTCTATTTTCCCGCGCTTAAGGGACGACCATAAGTAAAGTTCAACTGTATTAATAAATGTTTTGAAAATAATAGTTTTAATTTTAATTTTTGTCGATAGTACATATTAAACCAGAATTATGACGGTAGATTGCATAATATACGAGAATCATGACAGGTAGAGCGCCCACTATACCAGAATCATGACGGTAGAGCACACACTATACCAGCACCGTTTTTATTAATTGGTCTTTATGTGTGTGTGTGCATGTGTGCCTATTTTTGTCTGTCGTGTCTGATCAGCATAATTTAAAAATGGAAAATTGCAGAAAGTTCATACTTGATATTTCCTGAAGCTCTACCAGGGGCCTGATAATAAAGTTTTGATCAAAACTGGTCAACCGGAAATACCATTTTACTGAATTTCTTTGCGATTTTCTAGAAAACGGCTCCAACGATTTTCTTCAAACATTATTTATACACTTATACACTAAGTGTGCATTGTTTGTACACATATAAAGTGCTACAACTTTTATTTGAAACATTTTTTTGGGAAAATTAATTTAAATGGTGTTTTTGGGGTTATGCTTTCCTCTAAAGTGCTCTTTTATTTTACGATTCTATTATCTATATAATATAAATGAGAATTAAATATGAAAAAAATTTGAGTTCCGAGACCGTTTTAGTAGTTTGGCAGAAAACGATGTTTCGTTTATATTGCAATGAACTTCATCAGGGACGTTACATCTTGAATACTAATGGAGCAATGAACCTAAGTAGAAAAGGGGCGTGCCTCCTCTTCCGCCATCTTGGCTGTAGATGGTGGGCGAGGCTTAATTTTCACTCCTATGTTGGCACTCAAACCGCTGACACGGTTTCAACCCGGAAAATCAAGTGTTTTTCTTGAAAATGGCCGCAGAAACCTAAAAGATCAGAAATAAATATGTTGCCAAAATTCCAAGTCTGAAGAAAATCGTTTGACCGAAAGTACGACTTCACTATACATAAACAAACATCACTTTTGTTTGAAACTTTTGTTGAAAAATTAGTTTGAGAGGGTTTTGTGGGAGGGGGAGGTTATACTTTCCTAGAAAAAATTTTTTTTTTAAGTTTAAATTCTTCCATTTATGTACCTTGAAGACACCTAAACTTCCAATAAGGATTACATCTTTGAAGAGAATGAACCAACCAATGACTAATGTAAACTGTAGTAAGAGAAAGTAGTGTGAGTGTTTCAGGAGGTTTCTTTTTTTCCTACATACACCACAAGAAGTATGGCATGTAATAGACATATAAAGGATATTTAACAGAAAATAATAATAAAAATCAATTTAACAGAAAATAATAATAAAAATCAAATTAAATTAAAGTCCTCACGCGATGGTCTTTTGTGCGAGAATTCAGGGTTTGATTCCCGTGAGGACGAATTCGGTGTTGACTCAGTATCGTAATAAAAATTGGGAAGCTACAA
>JAAEAF010005287.1:111884-192655 GCA_011037195.1 Triatoma infestans | reverse complement strand
AAAATTTGTCAGTTAAAGCAGTTAATAGATTTCGCCTAATCATTTTAATAATCGCTTAACCGAAAATGCGACCTTACCAAATAAGTTTCGGAGTTTTTCTATAACGATTTTCTTTAAACTTGGAAGGCTAACTGCGCACATATAAACTTGTCACCTCTTCTGCAACAATGATTATAGGGAATTCTCAAGAATTTATGACGTAACATTTCAGATGTTATGTTGATTTGTTTGAATTAGCCTGAATGCTAATCATCATACATTTATGTGGAGGCTATTGAATAAAAATTTGCAATATATAGAAAAGTTGTCTCAACTATTATAGTAACTGCATTAAGAGAAAGTCGTGTGAGTGTTTCACACCAGATTCTGTAACTTTCTCTTATTGTTATTAAAATATCTATCTGAAAACAAAATACTGGTTCAAACTAGTTTGGATATCAATATAGATTCGACTTGAAGGTTTCAAGCAAAATTCATCAATCACATTTATTGAATGTTTTTCCCCCTCGAATTAAAATTTCAATGAGTTTTCTTCAATTTCGCATACTAACTACTATATACAGTTGTTTTTTTTATTTGAACCATTTTTTCAGAAGAAATGGATGGTGTATGAGGTTAGTTAGTACAGCTGAGAATTTAGGCCTCCCTCTATAGCGCCAATCAGTAGAATTACAGTGCTACCACCGAGTGGGAGTTAAGGGAACTATGTAGTTAGTTCCAGCTTTAGAACAATCAGAAATATTTAAAGCTATCAACTTTTTCGAAACTATAATCATCTGTTATTACATGTTGCGTAAATCAAAAGATTTTCTCATGTTTCAAAAAAGAAAATTGATAGTGTTTTTTGAATACAAAAATATATTTCTAAAAAGTCGCCTGTGTTTGCAAGCGCAGATTGCCGAACTTTACACCCATATATTCAATGAATTTTACAATGTTTTTACTTTCTTGTAACTCTGAAAAGAATTAATTTCTCTTAAGAGAATAATTTACGCATACTATTTATATAGGTGCTTACCATTTTATTAACTTCTCAGATTTATTTTTCAGGTCAAAGAAAGTATTTGTCCTTTTTTATTCAATTTAGACGTTTAATTTAAAATAGGAAAGAAACTTATCGTTGACTCAAGTAGGAAAGAATATTTGATTAAAATAGAAGTTGATATATTGATTTTATTCACCAGAATTCTTACAATTTGAATGATGTTTTAAAATGGAAATGTAATTATTTATTGCTGGCTGCCTAGTTTTTATACTCTTGGAAGTCCTGCGACGATTTGGTCTTCAATTCCACATTCGTCGGATCCTCTTAAGATCTTGAAGAAGCCATTGTTACCCCAGTCGGTGTTCCATGAATTAGCGACTAACCAATATGGAGTATCGTTTTCAACGCCCCAACCGAGAATTTTAATTGCATGACCGCCTAATACACTACCAGCAACATGTTGGTAGACACCTTCCTTGTAATTGACTAGATCTTCGTATACAGTAAATGCAGCTTCCACAGGACCATTCTTCAAAATTTCTGCCTGAATTTGCTTGGCTTCATCCTCAAGAGAATAAGCAGATTCACCTGTAAATTGATGAAAAGAGCCCACCCATTAGAAGTTAGCTAACATTATTAAAAAGGTATACAAAAAAAATGTTTAATTTAAATAAAGAAGTTTTATACCATAGTAAAGATCTTTGTCATAAGAAATGCCTGATCCTTTGTCACATTGGTTCCTACAATCCGGAGTACTTCCTTCTCCGCTACACGCTGGCCTAGGCCCGGGAACATGATGTTCGCAGGGAGCAATAGAATATGGTTGACAGCCCTTCAATAAAAAAAAACATTCTCAAGTTAGGTATCCTAACTAAAGCCCTCTCTTTAATCATATATTTCAATACCAAACTAACCTGTTTGGAGCCGTAATTTCCACCGCTTACTATTCCAACATTTTGCCAGTAATCCCATGCAGAAGCAGGGTATCCACCGTCACAGCCAAAGCCACAAGAGTCACAGCAACTGACTAAATTCTCTGCAGAGAGGTGTACTTGTAATTTTCCATTACTATGGATACAAATACGATCAGACATAGCCTCAACAGCTCCAAATGCCTAAATTTGAAAAGGAATCCCAAAAATCAAATTTTAAAATAATTATTTTTTTTTTTAATATAGTCATCATCTAAAAAAAGAGATTAATACCCAACAAGAACCGCACGATCCTTGGTCTCTAATTTCAGCAATTGAAGTACAATTTGGCCAATGTTTTCTTGCATCAAATTCTTTTGGTAAAGTTACATCTAATGAAACTTGACGTTTTGGTAAAGTAAATGCATTATTCGCATCTTTGTGTACACCAGCTAGTGATTTCAGATATTTCTTTGGAGTATTTGGTGCAAAATTTCTACCAGCCTTTTAAAATGAATTCAAAAATTATTCGTAAAGAAATAGCGTTTAAATAAAAGTAAAGAGATTTTAAATATTTTGGAATATAAGTATATACACTCACCCTCCATGTTGTTTGTAAAGAATTTATATAATCAATAAACTCATCCGACAACGGATCTGTAGGTATAGATGCGGAAAATATACCGCAAATTAATAATGAAAATAGAATCAATTCCTTCATTTTCCTGGAAGTAGTTATATTAAAAGATTTATAAATGTGTTAACACAATGGTATGTCTTCTTACATTCATTTTAGTGGAACATTATTCACTTTTGAGTTGACTAGTCAGATGTAATTAATTTAGAGATATAATATATGTATATATGACTAAAATACAATAAATATATATATTTATGTAAGCAACTCAAATATTTGACTATTTTTTTTTTATATTGAATAGGTCGCCAATATTATTAATTTGATTAGAAACTAGTCGCTCTAAGTAATACCGTTGATTAAGTGAAATTAAAACCAGAATGCAAAAAGTACCAAAGACCAAACATGTGTAAAATTGGTAGAGTTATACATATACTAGCTCATTAGTTTTTTAATTTTAATGTACAAAAATAATCTATGAATTTTTGAAAAGGAAAAACATTCTACGACATGCGTTTCAAAAAAAAGAAAGACCACAATGCACATTTACGGAAATTTGAAACAGCGTAAAACGATTTATTTTGAAAGAACTATTTCAATAATAAATTTTGTGTTATTTTTCTTGGTTAGCTGTATGTTGTTATAAACAACCGGTTATAAACAGGACACGTAACCAGTTTAAAAATTTTAAAAAATAACATTGAGGGTACATTAATTTATAGGTAATTTGTTGTAATTTTCTTGAAATTCTTTTGAATATTTTAATTCATTTCCACAATATTTTGTAATAATTAAAATATTTAAAAAAACCAATTCATTGAGCTACTTAAATTTACAAATATCATTATTATAATTCATTTTCACGAACTAAACTGCCAAATGATCCGTATTCTCCGTATTTTCTCCAAACTCAAATCAAATTTTTCTCCAAAACACTCATCAAATTTTTATTAATATTATGTAGATGATAGAATCTTTGAATAAATTGAACTGTCATTAATTGAGGCTAGTCCTAATGAACATCCAAATGAATTTTTAAATTCGAAAGCTTGTTTCAAATGAAAGTTGTAGGTATTTGTATAATTAATTTGATTAGTTTAAAAGAAATGTCGTTGGGACCGTTTTCATGAAAATCAGTGAAATAATGAAAAGTCTATGCAATAAATTCCGAGCGAGCGTTTTTTGACCAAAATCTTGTTGTCCAGACACCTCGTAGCAACTAAATGAATACCAAGCTTCAATTTTCTACTATTTTCCGTTTTAACTTATACGTTTCTGTATTTTCTCTATTTATATGATAGAATGTATTATATGATTTTCTTTACTGCATATTTCAGACTAAACAAAACCCTGAAGATGACATCAATTAGGCGCGTTTTTCTTTACTGGCCAATGAATACTACAATAACTTAACTTCTTCACGTCTCATACAGTTTCAAACCCGGTAATGCTCATGTGACTGAACTTCACTGAGTGCCTCTTTACTCAGTAATTTTTTTTTTTGTATTACCTTCAAGCTTTGAATGTTTGACATAAATTCATATTTTCCGATTTAACTTTCCACAGATGAGTCAATAATCCTGAAGAGCGTTAGTTTAAAAAAATAATAGTAAATATTAATTCAGTAATAAAGAATGAATAAATTTCAAGTTACCTGTGTGATCAGCGCAACTGAGGCAGACTAAAAATTAATCCGAATGGAATTCCTTTTATACCTTACAGCAACATAATCTATTTATATTACAAAAAAATTCAAAATAATCAATCAATTCAAGTGTATTTTTATCAGAAAAAAATCTGACCCAAACATATTTATCATAATAAACTGTAAGTAATGTTGTCCTATAAATTATATTTTCTAATATGATGGTTTCAAGATCTGGATTTTCCATTATTAAAAGCCTAAAATTTTAGTGTTCATATATATATATAACTTGACAAGAAGTCTAAGATAATATAATGTGTGAATTAGGCAAATCCAGGCATTGAATCTGGTTTCTTGAATACTTTGTAATAATGCGACTAATATTTTGCTTTTCTTCTTCCCTAGGTAAATAAATATAATCAATTGCTACTTATTAAATTGGAAAAATTGTCTTATATTTCACTTTTTCTTGAAAGTTAACCGGTTTGTTTTTGCTTTTTTTTTTTTTGCTTTTTATTGTATTATAACAATATTAAATAAATAAAAAATTATTATTGCACCTAACTTACTTAGTTATCGGTTCAACAGTTCATACTGGATCTAGGTCTCCTCAATACGCTTGTCCGCTTACCATTCGATCTTAGACCTTGAGATGTTAACTTCTGATTCCTTTCTTTCAACCTCGTCATCCTCCAGTCACTTAAACCTGGTTGGTCCTCGGCTCCTCGCACCTCCCTATTTGCTATACAGGTTTTCTTTAGGCAGACTTTCATTAGACATACGTTCTAAATCATCTAGCCATCTCATTCTTCTTATCTTCTCTATCAGCTTTTTGAAACAAACTGCCTGTATTATTTTTTAATTTAAGAAGGGTAAACATCTTTGGTCATTGGCGCCCGGAGACTTTTCAATAAACTGCCGGCCTCTGAACAAGGTACTGTCATTGTAGACAACACTTTCCAAAAATCTGTCAAACAATACGTGAAAATTATGTGTGTGATTTTTTATTACCAAATATTCTTTTTCTATAATCGTTGAATAATATGACGAAATGTAGCGAAGAAAGTTCAATTTTTATATATAAGGACTTATAAACTACTTTCCCTCATTAGTGTGTAAAAGTAACTCTAATTAGCCCGACATCTAGCGAGAACACGAGAAAACAAGGTCCACTAAAATCCCAGATATAACGGATTTGAGATTACACAAAACCGATCAGGTTATAGAGTGAGGAAGTCTTTGACTTGAATTAAAATACATTCTTAGTAATTGCACCTTTTTATATTTTTATAAATAACATTTTTTTCCGCAATGCTGAGGTTCCCTTCTTTCTTAATAGTTAATTTCATTCCTCAAAATTCCTCCCCACCTCCCTCAGCCAGTTATTTCTACCTCCCTTGGCCGTAACCGTACATGCTTTCCCTGACTTTCTCCATCCATTTGGCCTTCCTCTTTATTCTTCTGCCGCCCATTCCAGAACCATTCTGGAAGTTCTTCCCTCTTCCATTCTCCCGAATGACCATACTAATTCAGCGTTCTTCCATCTAAAACCCCCATTACATTTCTTTTCACCACCATTTCTCTCAAATTCTCACATTCCTTATCTTTTGTACCCGAGATGTTTTAGCAGACCTTCCCAAACTCCATTTCCGGTGAAAGTAATTTTTTCGCCTAAGCACTGTTCAATGTCCAAATTTCTGCTGCATACAAAAGTACACTTTGAATCATTAAAGATTAGATGAGCTTTTTCATAAACAGCTGGATAACATGCACAGTCTATCTGGTAAAAAAGGTCCGCTTGTAATTTGTTGCGAGTAGAGTCTTTAAGTTGCTGTATAACTTGTTAATAGTGTTAGCGCATTTGTGGGCTAAAATGATATTAGAGCGTCGGAAAATTTTAGATAATTTCTCTGACAATTTGTTAATGTATGTAAATGAAATATACTTAGGAGGTAGGTCAACAGAAATATGAAGAGAATGAGTTAAGTTGTTATCATAATGTCGTGTTTGGTGATGGTAGATGACTGTATTTCGTTAAGTGTAAAACAACTCATGATAAGTGTAAACATCATAAAAGCATTGGCATTATTGAATGTTTCTTTCTTGACCGATCCTCACCAAACTTCTTCACAACATAATTCATCAACAGTCAACAAATAGTTTTATATTTTATTTGTTTATGGGGGCCACAAATATGATTTTGCAGGGGCCTAGTTACGCTACTCATACCCATAATATTAATTATATATATATATATATATGTTGTTGCAAGATGTCCAAAAATGTATAAACCATTTGCGTTTCATACATATAGTCACTTTTCAACAAATTAGTAATATTAGTAGTAAAATAGTAATATTAGTAAATATTAGTAATATTAGTAGTAAAACGATTGTGTAAGAGAAAAACTTCTAGATTAGTATTGTTTTGTGTTTTGTGCTCTACATCTGATATGATTCGTATGCAATGAAGTAAACCAATAAAAAGGTGTGTCCAAATATTGTTATATTGATATCACTGATTCCAGACGAATGAGATTATTAGTCCAGAAATGCTGGGGAGCTAACGTGTAAAAGAATATGCTTGACATTTTTGTTAATTTCTTTGGTTCGTTTAGGGTTTATTTTGCAGGTTCAGCAAATGATTAGTCTTTTTTTGCTACACTTTGGAACGTCTTTTAATATAAGAGAGAAAATTATCGTTGTCATGGAATGCAAAGAATCTATAATTGAAACAGGTTATTTTTATAAAAATCGATATAGGTATTAATGATTTTTTTTTACAGATTTTTACATTTTGATTCGATTCTTCAAAGTGAAAATACAATTATTTATGTGACACCATAATTTTTATAATCTTGGAAGGCCGGCACTGACATCGATTTCAATGCCACATTCGTCCTTTCCTCTTAGTATCTTGAAGAAGCCATTGTTACCCCAGTCGGTGTTCCATGAATTAGCGACTAACCAATATGGAATACCATTTTCAATGCCCCAGCCGAAGATTTTAATTACATGGACGCCTAAAAATTCACCAGCAACATGTTGGTAGACACCTTCTTTGTAACTGAATAGATCTTCATATACTATAATTGAAGCTACAATTGGACCATTCTTCAAAATTTCTGCTTGAATTTTCTGGGCATCTTTTGTAATAGCATAACCTGGTTGACCTGCAAGTTTTTAAAGCAGCAATATAGAAATTAGATGATTTAATTAAAGTTAATAAAAATAAAATATTTAAATTAAAGGAATTTAAATATACCATAATAGAGATCTTTGTCATAAGGAATGCTGTATCTTTTCTCGCATTGTTTCTTACATTTCGGAGTATCTGTTACTCCCCCACACGCTGGCCTAGATCCATGAATACTATGCTCACAGGGAGCAATAGAATATGGTTGACAGCCCTTCAATAAAAATAAAATTTCCTTAAGTATGGTAATTAAAGCCTTCTTTTTGATAATTTATTATAATACCAGACTAACCTGTTTGGAGCCATAATTTCCTCCGCTAACTATTCCAAACTTGTGCCAGTATTCCCATGCACTTTCAGGGCTTCCACCAAGACATCCATCACCACAAGAGTCACAACAACTTAGTAAATTCTCTGCAGAGAGGTGTACTTGTAATTTACCATTACTATGGATACAAATACGGTCAGACATGGCCTCAATAGCACCAAATGCCTAAATTTCAATGGAACCCCAAAAATTAAATTTCAATACAATTAGAGAATGTTATTTCATTAATATTCTCATCAACAAAAAATAGAAATTAATACCCAACAAGAACCGCAAGATCCTTGATCCCTAATTTCACCAATTGTCGAACAATTTGGCCATTGTTTTCTTGCATCAAATTCATCTGGTAAAGTTATATCTAATGAAACGTCACGTATTGGCAAGGTAAATCCATTTTTGGTATTTTTGTGTACACCACCAGCTAGTGATTTCAGATATTTCTTTGGAGTATTTGGTGCAAAATTTCTACCAGCCTTTTAAAATGAAGTCAACAATTATTTGTGATAAAATGGTGATTAAATAAATGTAAATAGATTTATAACATTATAATATAAATATTCTCTCCCTCCATGTTGTTTGTAAAGAATTTATATAGTCAATAAATTCATCTGACAACGGACCTGTAGGTATAGATGCGGAAAATATACCGCAAATTAATAATGAAAATAGAATCAATTCCTTCATTTTCCTGGAAATAATTACATTAAATGATTTGTGAATGGAAACTAAATTACGATAATTTGGGCTAAATGTTAACGTAGGAGTAAGAGAAAGTAAAAATTTGGTGTGAGATGTTTACGCGATTTTCTCTTAACGTAATTTACATACTTTTGATTGATTTATTTATTTATCCGCAGCTACAAATTTCATTTACAACTGAAAATGTATATAAATTCATCCAAAATATAATTAGCTAACAAACAAATTATATTTCCGGAGAAACAGATACTCTTCAGAACTTGGAATTTTGACAACACACTCAATATCTCGGAAACCTGTTTCAAGCAAAAATTGTAGTTTTTTTTTATGATTAGTTGATAAACCAAGTTTTAAGGTAATCATTGCAGCCGCTTTTCAAGAAAATTGCAATAAACTGAAATATGTATTTAGTTACATTTCCGCTGCACAGATTTTGACCGTAACCTCATTGTTGCGTCTTCTGGAAGCCCTTAAACTCTTATACCAGGTTTCAACTTTTTGCGATTTTCCATTTCAACTAATATTTTCTCTCTATTTATATGACAGAATGTATATAACATGATTAACTTTTTGTATATATTTCAGGTTTAATACAATCTTGGAGATGATCACAAAACCAACTGCTTGCGTATGCCGACGATATAGACATAATGGGAAGATCGTTCAGAGCCATGGAGGAAGCATTTCTAGCTCTGGAAGGCCCAGCTAGAAGGATGGGACTCACCATCAACGAAAATAAAACAAAGTACATGGTCACAGGTCGGAATAGACCAACCACAAGTAAAGTAACAATTGGCTGCCACACATTTGAAAATGTTAACGAGTTTGTGTACCTGGGCTCCCTGGTAAACGCAGATAATGACGCGTCAGCCGAAATAAAGCGAAGGATTGTAGCAGCTAACAGATGCTTCTTTGGGCTTCGGAAGCACATGGGAAGTCACCTGATATCAAGGCAGACGAAACTGCGATTGTATAAGACCCTGATCCGCCCAGTCTTGACATACGGCTCCGAAACCTGGACCACATCTAAGATAGATGAGAGAGGCCTCCTAGTTTTCGAAAGGAAAATATTGCGGCGAATTTTCGGCCCAGTACGCGTGGGACAGGAGTGGAGGTCTCGAACGAATCAGGAGCTGTATCGCTGTTTAAAGAAATAGACGTGGTCAAATTTATGAAGTTGGCTAGACTTCAGTGGGCTGGACACGTGGTTAGGATGAAGGACGGGGACATTCCGAAAAAGGTGATGAACGAGCACCTCCATGGTGCGAGGAGAGTGGGGAAGCCGAAGCTGCGTTGGATAGACGGTGTTGCTGGTGATGCGAGGACGGTATTGAATATTACGAACTGGAAAGCAGCAGCACAGAACAGAACTGACTGGCGGAAACTGGTTGAGGAGGCCAAGACTCAGCAATGAGTTGTAGTGCCGCTGAATGATGATGATGATAATGATGATATAACATGATTAACTTTTTGTATATATTTCAGGTTTAATACAATCTTGGAGATGATCACAAAACCAGAAGCCTTTTTGTTTAAGTGACCAATGAACCGGAAATAACTTAAAACAGCTTCTTCACGTCTCGGTTATTTTAAACTCCCCAGCGTTCATGTGACCAATGATGAACTTGAATGAGCGAATGTGCCACAGTAATTAAATAATTTTTTTTTAATTTTTTTCATTATAAAAAAGCTTTGAACATTTCAATATAAATTCATATATTCCCAACATAACTCACTATACAAGAGTTAATAATCCTATAGAATGTTTAATTTAAATAAACCATGCTAATTACAAAAAAACAAATAATACATATTACTTCAGTAATAAATAATTAACAAATTCAAGATACCTGACTGATGACTACAATTAAGTCAAACTAAGATGAATTCAAATGCAATTGATTTTATACTTGAACAGTAACATTATCTAGTTGTCATATAGAAGCAATTAATAAAAAGACAATCAATCAATTCAATTTTATTTATTTATTTATTACATTCTCTTACAACTGTTAAGTGGAAGTATTGACATCGTATCAAATTTTCGATATCAACCAGAAAAGTAGGTTTTGAAATCCCCTAACGGGGATGAAGTGATGTTTTTGGGGTTATGCTTTCCTCTAAAGTGCTATTTTATTTTACGATTCTATTATGTTTATAATATTAATGAGGATTAAATATGAACAACATTTGAGTTCCGAGGCCGTGTCAGTAGTTGGTTAGAAAACTACGTTTCGTTTATGTTGCAATGAGCTTCTTCAGAGACGTTACATCTTGGATACTAATGGAGCAATAAACCTAGGTAGAAAAGGGGCGTGATCCCTTCCTCCGCCATCTTGGCCGTAGATGGTGGGCGAGGCTTAATTTTCACTCCTTTGTTGGCACTCAAACCACTGACACGGTTTCAACCCGGAAAGTCAAGTGTTTTTCTTGAAAATGGCCGCGGAAACCTAAAAGATCAGAAGTAAATATGTTGCCAAAATTCCAAGTCTGAAGAAAATCGTTTGACCGAAAGTACGACTTCACTATAGATAAACAAACATCACTTTTGTTTGAAACTTTTGCCGAGAAAATTCGTTTAACGGGGTTTTGTGGGAGAGGGAGGTTTTGCTTTCTTCAAAAAAAATTTCTTTTTGAAGTTTAAATTCTTCCATTCATGTATCTTGAAGACAACTAAACTTCCAATAAGAATTATATGTTTGAAGAGAATGTACCAACCAATTAAAACAATGCAAACTGCAGTAAGAAAAAGTCGTGTGAGTGTTTCAGGAGATTTTTTCTCTACATATACTACAAACGGTATTGTATGTAATAGACAAAGATATAAAGGATTTTTAACAGAAAATAATAATAATAATAACCAAATTAAATTAAAGTCCTCACGCGATGGTCTTTCGTGCGAGAATTCAGGGTTCGATTCCCGTGAGGACAAATTCGGTGTTGAGCCAGCATCGTGATAAAAAGTGGGAAGCTACAGTTAGTAGCGCCCTAAGTAACGAAGGTTGAAACTAAACGGCGTGGGAACTGCGTCGTGCTTACCACACGCCCCCCAATATAAATCGCCGCATGGCAAGCCTCGGCCTTTCAATTGGCTGTTGCGCCACTAAAAGAAAGAAGAAGAAATTAAATTAAATTTACATCAGTTGGTGTGAGACATAAGTAAATTCATGTGTCTTTTTAGCAGACAAAAAATCCTCCAGTCACCTTGCAAGGTCGTCCCCGTCTCCTTGCACCCCTCCCTTCCAGTATTTTAGAATATTCTATGCCAACCTATAAGTGAAGACACATGAAGTCAGCGCCTTCAACGCAGATAGAAACACGTGTCCGAGCAGTTACAAACATATTTTAAGTTAGTGTTTCGTAAACCTCATCCAAAACAATAGCATATGAAGTTTGTCTTTTTTTCTACATTTTTGAACGTTTAATCTAATATAGGAAAGAAATTAACGTTGTCATGGATAGGATAGAATATTTGGTAATTGAAAATAACCATTTGAATGAATGTTTTAAAATGCATATACAAGTATTTATTGGTGCGTAGTTTTTATACTCTTGGAATTCCAGTGACGATGTAGCTTTCAATGCCGCATTCGTCGCCGCCTCTTAGAATCTTGAAAAAGCCATTATTACCCCAGTCGGTATTCCATGAATTAGCGATTAACCAATACGGAATATCGTTTTCAACGCCCCAACCGAGGATTTTAATTGCATGGCCGCCCACTGGTTCTCCAGCAACGTGTTTATAGACACCTTTTTTGTAATTGAACAGATCTTCATACACCATAAATGCAGCTTCAACTGGACCATTCTTGAAAATCTCAGTCTGAATTTCCTTGACGTCCCTCCCAGTAAAATAAGCAGATTCAGCTAAAAATTGAATACAAAATCCCATTAGACGTTAGCTGTAAATTTATCAAATAATAATTTTGATTAAATAAAACAATGTAAATCTACCATAATAGAGATCTTTGTCATAAGGAATACTATATCCTTTCTCGCATTGTTTCGTACATATCGGACTAGGCCCTTCGCCGCTACACCGTGGTCTAGGTCCGGGAACGTGATGTTCGCAGGGCACAATAGTATATGGTTGGCAGCCCTTTTTTAAAAAAAAAACATCGCCAAGTTAAATATGTTAACTAAAACCTTTTAATTAATAAAACAAATTTAATAGCCTAACTAACCTGTTTAGAGCCATAATTTCCTCCGCTTACTATTCCAACTTGTTGCCAATATTCCCATGCAGCTTCAGGGTCTCCACCGAGGCAGCCACCCCCACAAAAGTCACAGCAATTGATTAAGTTCTCTGCAGAGAGATGTACTTGTAATTTTCCATTACTGTGGATACAAATGCGATCAGACATAGCTTCAACAGCTCCAAGTGCCTAAATTGAAAAATATTCCCTTTCCGAGTTTTTTTTTTATTCTTTAATATTGTTATCAGCTAAAAAAAGAAATTAATACCCAACAGGAACCGCAAGATCCTTGATCTCTAATTTCACCAATTGAAGAACAATTTGGCCATTGTTTTCTTGCATCAAATTCGTCTGGTAAAGTTATATCTAATGAAACTTGGCGTTTTGGTAATGTAAATGCATTATTGGCATCTTTGTGTACACCAGCTAGTGATTTCAGATATTTCTTTGGAGTATTTGATGCAAAATTTCTACCAGCCTTTTAAAATGAATTTTAAAATTATTTGCAATGAAATAGAGATTAAATAAATTTAAATAGATTTAAAATATTGTGGTATATTAATATACTGACCCTCCATGTTGTTTGTAAAGAATTTATATAATCAATAAATTCATCCGACAACGGATCTGTAGGTATAGATGCGGAAAATATATCGCAAATTAATAATGAAAATAGAATCAATTCCTTCATTTTCCTGGAAATAATTATATTAAAAGATTTGTAATTGGTTGAACAATCCATCAATCCCACACTCACAATCCCATTAATGTAAGTATTCTTACATTAATTTTAGTGAAACATTTCACTTTTGAGTTGACTAGCCAGATAAATAATAATAAAAATGCAATGTAATGTAGTAATATAAACTTCTCAAATATTTTACTATTTTTCTCAAGTCTATCTGTATGAATTATTTCGCCATATTATTGATTAAGTTGGAATCTTCGTTAACTAGTATTAACAAAATCAGAAAACCCTCTCATTGCTTGTTAGTTGAATACTAATTATATTAATTATTATTTTAAAATATTTCTCTGCTAAAAAACAAACACGAAGAAGTGCGGTTTTACTGAATGTTTTTTTCAGTTTTTCTCAAAACCGACTGATACGATTTTCTTTAAACTTCGTATGCTATCTGCACCCATAAATACCTTTCACCTTTATTTGAAATATTTTCCCGGAAAAATTGATCATGTGGGAGGTTCCGAGGGAACAGAACGTTAAGCTTTCCTAAAGTGCCCCTTCAGTATTAAATGTATATTTTTTTAGCCCCTATTTACAATGGAAGCATTGATGAAATTGCAAATTTAAAGTAAATCAGTTAACCGAAAATGCGAATTTACAGAATCGGTTTTTGAGTTATTTGGAATTTTCTCAAAAACGGCTACGACGATAATCTTTAAACTTGGAATACTCACTGCACTGTCATAAACCTATCAGTCTTATTTGAAATATCTTTCCAAAAAAATTCATATTAAAGGGGTTTTGGGAATTTGTCAGTTACGTTTAAGTGTAAACTGCACAAGCTTTGTTGTTTTTTATTGGGGGCCTCAGATATATAAATAATCCTCACCGCAATTTTGTATGGCCAGCTTAACTAAACATAGTAAACGTTACAATTTTAAACAAAAATTGTGAATTAAATTGTAATCATTGAAGTCTGAATGGTTTAAGACAAGAATTTTTACTTACACTTATAGCTTGTAAGAGGAAGTATTACGATCAGCCAGATTTTCGAAACTGAAGATTCACCGGAAATACATGTTTTGAGGTCCCCTTAAACGAAAAAATATTTTTAGTGAATGGGTCTGTGTGTGTGTGTGTGTGTGTGTGTGTGTTAACAGAATATCTCAAAAACGAAAAGTCACAGGAAGTTCAAACTTGGTATTCCGTTAGGTACTACGACACAAAGATTTCGGGCAAAATCCATCAATTAAAACTGCATCATTATTAATTTTTTTTTTTCAGTTTTTCGTGCTTTTCTCGAAAACGTTTGCAACGATTTTCTTTAAATTTCTTATGGATATCTACCTACACATATAAATGAATATTAACAACTTATAATATGCAATAACATCAACATTTTATAAGTAATAGATAATCAGTACTAAATATAGAATAAATATATGAATATATGAATAACAATAATATTAGGGAAGGGAATAGCTGGACGCGGAAAACCCGAGCTCGAACCCACTGTGCTGTGCCCTTAGATTTTGTCTTCCTAGGAACCTCTACAGCTCACTGTTCGGTGATGGACAGTGTTGTCTGTAACGAGAGAACACTCTCCGGAGGCCGGCAGTGCACTGAGAAGGCTCCGGGCGCCAATGGTCATAGAAATTTAAAAAAATACAATAATATTGTGATTTAATAAAGTTTTACTGTGATTCTTCAACTGAATCCTCTAGGTCATTGTTGATGACAGAAGAATCTAAGGTAGCTGCCTGAATGTGGATATATAGTTTGTTTAGTTTTTCTAAGTTATCGATTGTCCAATACGTCCTGAATATTATGGAGATATTCAGTATAATTCAGTATTATGGGTAAAGACATGAATGGCTGTCAATATTTTAGTCTATATTCTTTCAGTTTGGTCAGTGAAGGAGAATATGGTACAAGCCTCCACAGTCTTATTGGGTTTTTAAGAAGAAAATTTTGTTTTTATAATGTAATCTTATATAATTTGAGTTTGTAATTCCAAGTTTGCTAACTCATCTTAGTTTTTTAATATGGATCTTATATGCCAGGTATGATTCTGAGTTTTCTCCGTTGTATATAGGTGTATGAATGTGGCGAGTGGATGCTCGGTATGTTTGTATAGGTGTGCTGATTGAATTGAATTGGTTTAGGTTATATAATTGCTGATGAGAATGAGTGAATTAGAAAATAGATGTAGAATTGAAGGAAAGATAAGAAGATTGGTAACCTAAGTAGTTGTGTACACCTATAATAAAGGAAAGTCTTAGAATATATTCAGAATGTATTATATTCCTTTGCCTGGGACATTTATTATGTAACCGAGGTTTAGCACCAATAGCCATCGAAGCTGATAAATATTACTTTTACAATATTACTTTAGCAATAAATAATTAACAAATTCAATTACCTGACTGATTACTGCTGTTAATTCAGACTAAAAATGATTCCAAAATAGAATTGCTTTTATATTTGTATATGCAATATTATCAAGTTGTGATACTGTAGCAATTGAAATAAAAAATCAATCAATTCAAGTATTTATTTAACAGAGAAAAAAACTTTTAATGACAAAATTTCTGTCATAAAACAAACTTATCTTACTGAAATGTTTTCATAATTTTTCCATGATTAATACCACGAAATTATATTGTATACATATTTTACATGTCAAGAAATCAGAAATTAATATTATGTATGAATATAGAAAAACTATGCATCAAAGAAATATATATTTTCCTATTCGATTTATGTTAATTGAGACTCCGTTCTGTGGGCCGGAACCTGTCAAGAAGCCAAAAGTTCTGTGCGGGCGTCTGTGAGGGTAGGATTCAGAGGGAGCACGAACGGTTCGGGAGGCTAAGTCCTGTGGCAAAGCACAGTAAGAAAGCTATGCCTAGACTGTGTGGGAGAAGGACCAATGAGACCCGTCTAGGCAGAAATAGATTTGTCTGATAGCGGGCATATGCACAGAGCATGGTAGGTTAAAAAAAAAATTTGCTTAAGGCGGGGTAATCAACCCCCGCCTCGGAGCCTTTGTGCTGAAGTGTGTCAGCAAGAGAAGGAAACGGCCTCTCACCCGTTGTACGGTTGTTTTACAATCGGCAGATTGCGATATCAGATCTTTGGCATGCTGAGACCGGAGAAGATCATTGGCAAGAAGAACCCTCGACCTCGTGGTTTTGCATCACTTAGGAACGATATAATTCGCACATATTAATCTATCAAATTTATTTGTGCCTTTCCATTTAATTTCGGTTTGAGTGTTTCTATTATCATTTTAGAAGGCCTGTTACATATGTATGTCACTTGTGGCGCTGATGTGTGTTCGTTGATGTCGTCCGCCCAAGAAGTAAATTGGCAGAATTTTCGTATAGTTTGATACCTTCTTGATCTTGTGATCAGCTAGTTTTAGTTTTATCTTGTTAGTCACTTTAATAACTGTTCTTTGTAGTCTGATTTTGTGGTCCGAAATTTTCTGAAAATTTGTTGTAACTACATTCTTAATAAAAAAAAAAAATGCTAACAAAAATAATCCGCAAGATAACAGCATGTAGCAGAAACTAGTATTATTTGAAAATTTGTCGCTAGAAGTATACTTTCCAAGGCTTACATTTCTTGATATTTACAAAAAAAAACAAAAGGTCAGGGAAAGAAAATAATTTTCCAAACACTAAAAAAACCTTATGATATTTTGAATAAATAGATGGGTCCGCAGTACTGGATAACATCTGGGATTTTATCCGTCGAAGCATACATATTTCTAATGTATTTGACCGATTTCAGATTTTCATCCATCGTCAGAGTTCAAGGCTGTCAAGTGCATGTAGAGGTTGACTTCAACTTTTTCTGTTACCACTATACTTGTTGATTCAAAATAGACTATGCGTGGCAAAGTTTCCAATTTTAGATCAAAATCACGAAAAAAAGTCCATTGATTTTTCAATCAGTTTGAAATTTAACCGGCACCTTTGTCATCGTAATAACGAAAAGAAAAGAAATATAAAATTTTAATTTACTGCGATTTTTCATTTTTAAGATATATTGTTTTCCATATTTATTTATTAGACCGAAAATCTAATAAATATGCAACATTATCTCCTCCAGAAGATAGAATTGCATTGAAGATAGATATTATGCCATATAGCAAATTATATTTTGCACAAAACATATTATAGGTTATTATGGAAGAAAATAGGAACTTTATTCTCTTTTGAAATATAACTAGTAAAAGGATGCGAATAAATGCAGGATAAGGACGGAGTAATCTTGCAATAAGCCAAATTAATATAACACTCTCACATAAACAGTTCCATCGCTCCCAATGAAATTGGGACACTTATAAAAATTAATTATTAAAATTTATTTCATTATTTTTAATAATTTATTGAACGTTTTGCTTTTTTATTAGCTACATTAATTGGTATATTTGCTACATTATGTTAAATCGGTTATCTCATTTTTTTTTTCAGTACTATAAATACTGTTCATTCTTTAATGCAAATAAATATGCAGTTAATATGATATAATATTGGAAAAAAATCACAGAAATTTGTTTCATGTTGCGCTGAAGTTGTTTCAAATCAGATATCATGCACTCTTATCTTTGAAGGAATAAGCATATTACTACTAAATTAGGGCACACAGTGCTAATGAGCTTTAGAACACTAGATTAACAAGTATGGTTTTTACAGTGGATTTTGTTTTCTTCGTATAAGAGAAGAATCATTTTTTGAGATCTTGAAGGATGGCTCTGTTGCAAGATACATTTACGAGCAAGTACATATAATATGTTAGGAGAAACTTATACGAAGCATTCTGGAATTCCATGTTTGTTTTTGTAAGCGATTAGAACACTTGGTTTTGTGCATAATTCGAGTTGATGTTGATAGCATATTCATACTGGCTAAAAAAAATTTTAAATTATTCGTTTATTCCCAATTTAACATTCGTCATTACATTATAATATTTGAAGCTGTACAATTTGTGCTGTTAAAATTGACCAGCAATCATGATAATATTGTCAATTATGTAATTCTAGTCATCACCGATTTGCCAAATTTTTTACTTTTGTTTTTCTATGTTTCACCAGTTCCGAAACTGCGTCAGTTGCAACAATTAATGATTGTAGGAAACTGCCTGAAGAGAAAGGATCGAGGGATATGTTATTAAAAAAAAAAGTCTGGTGCGAAACACTCACACAACTTTCTCTTACTCCAGTTCTCAAAATTATAACAAACAAATTTTATAGTTTTTGCATCAAATTTAATGAAATTTGTCGAAAACTGAAAAAAACTATTCAGTAAAAGCGCACTTCCGGTTTACTGATTTCCTTCAAACTCGGAATTTTGGCCAAATATTTATTTCTAATTAATTTTGTTTGGATGGTAGAATTGTATAATCAAGTATGATACCACTTTAGAGGAAGCTGTAACCCTACCCCTCTCCTGAAAGTGCCCTTAAATAAATTTTTCCAGTGAAATGTTTTACATAAAAGTTGTAGATCTTTGTATGTTTAGTTTATGTGTGTAATTTCAAGAAAATCGTCGGTGCCATTTTTGAGAAAATTGCAAAAAAGTGAAAAAAATCATTTAGTAAAGTGTTAAAACAAAAGCACTTCCGGTTATCCGATTTTCCTCAAATTCGGAATTTTAACAACAATTAAAATTCTAATTAACATTATTTAAATGACCGAATTGTGTAATAAACTGAAATAGCACTTTAGAGGTTAACCTAACCCCACCCCTCCCCCAAAAGTGCCCTTAAATGAATTTTTCCAGAGAAATGTTTCAAATAAAAGTTGTAGCCCCTTGTATATGTAGTTGATGTATCAAGTTTAAAGAAAATCGTTGGAGCCATTTTTGAGAAAAAAGCAAAAAAGTAAAAAAAACAATTAGTAAAGTGGTACTTCCGGTTGAGGAATTTTGACAGATAACGCACAGTCAGATCGCATGTTGATACCTAAACGGAATATCAAGTTTCAGCTTTCTACGGTTTTTCGTTTCTGAGCTAAGCTGTTCACATACACACACACGCACACACACAGACCATTTGCTAAAAAGCACTTTTTTGGATTCAGGGGACCTCAAAACGGATATTTCCGGTGAAAACTCAATATCGAAAATTTGACACGATTACAATACTTCCTCTTACTAGGAGTAAGAGAAAGTAATAAGTAAGAAAAGAAAAGATTGCCAAAGTAATTTATTAAACAAAAGATTGCATTTTTTTTTTTTTTAAATTTTTAGAAAAACAGATATATAAAATTTATGACAAAGTAGAATTGCTAAACCGAGAAGGGATTGGCTCAGTGGCAGCACGCGGATGTCCTTGAGTTCTATCTAGTCCAGTGCTACCATTAGATTTTTTATTCCTTGGAGCTATGCATTTCATTCCAATGCACTGAGAAGGCCCCAGGCGTCAATGACTCTAGGCTGTTGATGCGACTTAAAAAATAGGAAACAAATCGGTAAAGGATTTACTACTTCTAAGAAAAAAATCATTTACAAATTTGCGTTTTCATCATCTGAGTTCTGCCCGTTTTTAGTACGTACTCGTAGAAAAATGTAGGCCACAAAATTGTTATTAATTTTGTTATTAACTAACAAACATTATTTTAATTTTAAGCTCATCTACAATGAAAATGTTAATTAATGATTGAAAAACTATTTACAACATTTTCTAAGTAACAATTAAAACACTTTAAGGAAACATTTTCCTCTTTTACTTAAGAAAATTGTTTAAGTATTAGTATAATTAAATACTAATCTTTCTTACTAATGCTTCCAACTTTCAGAAAATACAAATTCGTTCCCAAAATATATTTTCTAGTACTTAATATATAAAATAAAACAGGGTTCCAGTGTTACTGATCTTGTTTGGGGTAATTTTTCTAGTTTAGATTTTTGTGAAGATTTTAAAGTAGATAACAGTATTTTTCCCTTTCTTTTTCATCTCTCTTGCACATTAAAATTAAATATGCCCGGTACTGCACCCTCTTTTAAAACAAATCAAATTAAAAGTAATTCTGTGACTCTACTGACTAAATATAGATGGAATATTCTTCTAAAAAATGAATATAATTTTTACTACGCTTCTAGTACTTTTATAGTGACGATGCGGAACAACTTTATAAAAATATTAATAATGCAATAACTCGTGCTGCACATTTTTTAAAAATGATAGAAACTCGAAGCTTAAAAGATATAAAGATCACCTATAAAAAAACGATTGGTTCGATTTAGAATGTTTAGTTGCTAAGCGTAATCAGAGTTTTTCGTAATTATAAAAAACAAAAATACTCATATTTTCTCAGAATATTTAAAATTGCGTAAAAACTATAACTATTTAATAAAAACTAAGAAAAAAGAAAAAATGCTGAGCAAAATTGAAAAGATATCGAATATAAAAAACTCCAAAGATTTTTGGAGTGTGGTCCATGATTCAACTTTTAAAAGCCGTGATATTTCCCACATAACTACAGATGTACGGACACAATATTATAATAATTGTTATTCATCTAACTACAATAGTGAACTTATTTATCCTCTTTCCTTTGTACTTGTTAATCATGACCTCGAAAAGAATATAGAGCTAAGAGAGTTGCAGTTAATTTTGTCTAAGTGTAAATCTAATAAAACTCCTGGCAGAGATTTAATTCCGTATGAGTTTTTCTCTAATTTGCCTCCTTCATGGGATCATTATATTTTAAATCTGTTCAATATTGTTCTGGCAAAGGGTGAAGTTCCTTGCTCGTGGTCCCAAATAATATGAAAATGATTTTTTAAAAAGGTGACCCAACTAACCCTGGAATAGCCTTACTGAATACTCTCCCTAAAATTTTCACTTCTATTCTGGCTCACAGAATGAATGTTTGGGCTGAGATTATGCAACTTTTACCGGAAGCCCAATGTGGTTTTCGATCCGAAAGGGGGTGTCAGGATGATATATTTACTCTTGTTATGAGCGAGAGCTCGGGAACGGCCCATACGGTGTGCATGTAAAAAAAAAAATATACATATTTACTCCGTCCTCAATAGTTGATATTACATTGAGTAACAACACTCTTTTTTTGGCAATATTTATAGACTTCTCTAAGGCTTTCGACTCTATCTCACATACTTCCTTTGGAATAAATTACTAAAGCTGGGAGTTAGGCTCAAAATTACTAAAACTGAAATCCATGTACGAAAACGCAAGTATGCGCATCTTAACACCTACAAGCTTCACCGAGGACATCCGAGTGACCTCCGGCGTGTTACAAGGTGAACCTTTATCCTCTGTCCTTTTTAACTTATTTACTTCTGATTTACTAGAGTTTTTCAAGTCAAATGGCGCTACCTCTGTTACTTTAGACCGAAACAATGATAGCATTTTAATGGCATATGCAGATGATGTAGTCATTTTTGCAAACTCTGTTGTAGATTTAAATGAAAAATAACTGATACTCGAACAATACTGTTGTCTGAATGCCCTCAGAGTTAATACAAGTAAAACCAAAATAGGATACTTCTCAAATAGTTCGCGTAAAAAGAAACTCCGTAATATTTTATTTGCAGGAGAGCCTATTGAAATCGTTAATCGTTATCATTAACCTAGGTGTTCCGATTTCCTCTAATAGTAAATATTTCCAGGCCTCAAAACACTTCGTAAGTGTAGAAAAACTGGCTTTTAATAAAGTTAAAGCCATTTTGTTAAACTCAGCGGCAACACTTCACGAAACTAGAAAGAAACTTCTAAATTCTATTTTTAAACCAACAATGCTATATTGCTCAGAAATCTGGGCATATAACTACCTGGAGTTGCTAGAAACTATGCAATTGCAATCTATAAAGATTTACTATCTTCCAAAAAATACGCCATTCGTTTGTACGTTTAGAGTTCGGTTTTCACCAATTGTAGTTTCTGTTTTCAAATCTATGTACAATTTGTTAATTAAAATCCTTAAAATGAATAGTCCACGCCTCCCTTATATTTGTTATAATATTCTGCTTAAAATCAATTCTCAGAAACGAAATAGTAAAAGTTGGTTATCTTTCATTAAGGATACTATGTCGTCTATAGGCGCATTGGATATTCTTCTTACACAGGATCCTCTAATTTTATGAAAAGCAAAGAAAAACATCTTAACCAAACTGACAAATAAATTCCTTTCTGAGGACATAGATTAAGGTAGGTAGTAGCAGCAAATATAATGTATTATATAGGCACTCTCCAGTTTTGACAATAAAGAAATACATTTAGACTTGAGATGTAATATAACCAAACTTAGAACAATTTCCCAAATTCGTCTTTGCAGAATAAAATGTGCGAAACTCTATTTACACGGGTCTACATACATATTTGATTGTAATAATATATGTTTAATTTGCTCTTCTTTGTGTGAAGATTCCATAATGCATTTTCTGTTTGATTGTGAAACTCTTCATCAGTTTAGATCTTTCTTTTTTTCAAAATTTTTATCTAATTTTCATGCTTCAAAAGAAAACTTTTTGAGGAATTGTTTATTATAAAATCTAAAGAGCAGATAAATGCTATATATCATTTCTGTAAACAATCATTTAGGATAAGAAGTTTTGTATTGGGAGAATAATTTCTGTTTATATTTATTTCATTTCAGTTTATGTTTATTGTATTTTGAACTTGCTTGTTTGCTTATATTTTTGTTCTCTTATTGAAGTAATTATTTTGTTTTATTTTTACTCTCGTAAGTTTTTACTCAGTGAAGTACATTGTCATCAATTTCTTTTTTTATTAGTTATTGTTTTATCACCATTATTATGGCCGACTCACTTGCTCAAAAGCACATGTAAGCTAAAAGCAATAAATAAATAAAATAAATAATAAAAAAAAAATATATAAAAAATAATTTCCTATTATTTTACAAAGAATTAGATTTAAAAATTCTACTACATGGCAAAGCCTACCAGATAAAACTTCTGAGTATTAAAATACATATATCAAGATAGTAACATTCGTAGAATTCAATATCCATACATAATATTACCAAAAGTACCGACCACAGGAAATGCAAAGGGTATTTGCAATTTTATAGATCCACTAACATGAACTGGTCATTTTGCAAAAGAGATTTATGAAGAAATACAGTTCCGATATGTAGTTGAATATATATAGTTACGCTACATTCTTATGATTAAGAGTATATATTCTTTTTATTAATTAATTATCAAACATTTTTTATTTTCTCTTATTTTCTTTTAATATGTTCTATTTGTTACAATATTAGTGAGATAAAACCACTTGGTAAATATCAAATATGAAACAGCATTTGGCAATAACTTTTTACTAGCTAGTATCATTTAGTAAAGTTTATAAAATAATGAAATTCTAAGAACTGTTGGGAAATTATTTTTTCCTATATATTACATTTACACCCTTGGAAGTCCAGCGACGATTTGATCTTCAATGCCACATTCGTTGTTTCCTCTGAGAATCTTGAAAAATCCATTTTCACCCCAATAAGTATTCCATGAATTAGCGATTAACCAGTATGGTGTATTATTTTCAGTTCCCCATCCAATGATTCTAACTGCATGGCCGCCTAATAGTTGGCCAGCAACGTGTTGGTAGACACCTTTTTTGTAACAGAAGAAATCTTCATACACTGTAAATGCAGCTTCCACTGGGCCATTCATCAAGATTTCAGTCTGAATTACCTTGGGGTCATTCCTAATAGAGTAAACTTCCCTACCTGTTCAGAGCAAAAAATTTTCTAAAAATCTAGTTGATAATTAAAACATCTGTAATTTGAAGTGACCCAGTCAAGAATATCCTTTTCATTTTTATTAAAAAAAAAAGAAGGTTTTTTGACACAAACATGTATGAAATTGAGATTCACACATATATAAATGGATAATATTAAAAATTAGTTTGTTTTTCAAACGCAGCCTATCCCTTCCTGACATGTTTGAACCCAGTCTATAATTATATTCTTTGAAGTTCCTAGTAGTCACTGCCCGAATTTTGACTCCTTTTCAAATGCCCGCAAAAATATTGAATGCGATTTAAGTCAGTATATTGTTCCGGTTCGAATTCCTGATTATATTCCGTTCAAAAAGCAAATATATATTTGATTTTTCAGTGTAAAAAATAAATTATCACTTCAAGAAAGGCGCCTAGACGTATCACAGCCAATTTCATTCTATTTTATGGCCTTTAGGCTATTCTGCACGAGCCAAAAATTTAGGCATTTCTCTAGTTGTAATTTCGATCTATACGAGGATCCGTTCTACACCTACATAAAGTATTTCTTTAAACTTGGAAACATCTACTACCAAATATTGGGTCCATCACTTTTACTTTGAACCAATTTTATTCCAAGCCAATTCTTTTTTTCCGATTCTGGGAGACCTTGGCGTTAAGATCTCCTCCATGCCTTATTTCAGGGTTCTAATCACCCAAATTAAAAAACAAATAAATAAATAAATCTATTGAGACTGATGTTAAGTCATGAGATAATTTGATTTTATACCGTTTCAAACCTATATCATATCGTTTTTAAACCTATATCAAACTTAACTAAGTACGAGCAGCTCTTTTGATTTCACCGCAAACAAATAATTGAATTACAAATGCCGTTTATTAGTGTGATTGCCAAGAATACAACTTATCTTTCAACTACTGAATTGTACAAAATTTGTTTAAAGTCTTCTCAGTTAAGTACATTCATTATATTAATTTCAAAGGCAAAGAACGTTTGAATAAGCCCAAGCTTCCTTCGGCAGGCAAAACTTGAGCAGTCCATAATTATATATGAGTGGCATTTGTTGATTATCTATGTATAATTTTATTTATAAAATTATCATCTTTAGGAACATTGTTTGTATGAAATTATGATGGCTAAAGCTGTAATTGTTCAAATAAATATTATAAAATGAATACCTACCATAGTTCAAATCATTTGTGTATGTATTATGATAATCACTCCGACATTGTTTCTTACAAACAGGAGTAAGTCCGTCACAGTGGGGCTCTCGGATTTCAATAACATTATTACACGATCCAATGGAATATGGTTGACAACCCTAAGTCAAACAGTGCAATATAAAAATTTACGTCAAATAAAATAATA
Organism: Triatoma infestans; assembly: GCA_011037195.1. Lineage (NCBI taxonomy): Eukaryota > Metazoa > Arthropoda > Insecta > Hemiptera > Reduviidae > Triatoma > Triatoma infestans. Next base: position 167,271 of record JAAEAF010005287.1, on the reverse strand, counting down.
CCATTTTTTATTATTTTATAAAGTCAAACAGTGAAATTTCTCTCTACTAATTCTCCACAGTGATTAGGAACTAGAAGTGAAACGTCATTGAGAAGTGGCCGCTTTCGTAACAATTGAGATAAAGTAAAAGTTATGTTTATTTCTCTTATTCTTTAGGAGAAAGAGAGATGTTCGTGTGAGATTTTCGAAAGTGATTTTTCCCTGGTAATATAGATTTTTAGTTCCCATAAGCAAAAAAAAAAGTGGTTTCAAAACATTCCTAAGTGTATGTATTTGTTTATGAACAGCATACTCAAAAAAACTTTGCAGAAACTTCCATATGTTAATGGATTAACTAATTAGGCATCTAGAGATGCCACTGAAAGGTTCGGAGCCGATAAGGAGCATACGCTCCTTGATGTTGCGACTCAGCAAGACCTTCGGTCTCCCTTTGATACCCTGCTTGTCCAGGCACTCAAACTGATATCAGAATGTTCACTACATACCTACCAATCTGAAACTGAAATGCTGCGTATTAAGCGCTTTCAGTTTCCTATCAAAAAGAAATAATTTTGAGGCTCTTCAATCTCCGAAGCAAAATCTCCGAGATAAATGTATACAACCACAATCTCTGCCTGGAAACCGTAGGATGTCAAGATCCTAAACTCCGGTCACAGCATTTATGAATACCAGTGCCCTCTTCAGTTGTGAACCGTCATATACACGACAGAAACATTAGGAAAATCTATATTGAGACAAGAAAACCTCCAAATTTTCTTATTATCTATTCGAAGCAATTTTACTATTACGTTTTATATTTTAGGTATGTTTCTACGTGATTTTTAGTCAGAATTTTACATTATTACTTGGCTATCCTTTATTTGGAAATTTTAGTTGAAACTAGAGAATCTTTTTCCGTTTTCATAATTTCCATAATTAAGTAGTTAAAAAAAAAGATTATGCATCAAACATGATTTTTGGGGATTTAGAGAGTGCCCGTTATTAACAGATGTCTATTATTAAGATGATTCCGTTATGAGAAGTTCCACTGTTATTATATAGTTTCGATATGCATACTTCAGTGGAGCCATAAGGTCCTCCGCTTACTATTCCATCATTTTTCCAATAACTCCATGCAGCCTGCAGAAATCCACCATCACATCCAAATCCACAAGTATCACAACATGCGAGTAAATTGTTCTCGGATAGACGTACTTTTGTTTTTCCTTTGCTGTGGATACAAATACGGTCGGACATAGTTGCAGTGGCTCCTACTGCCTAAATTAAAGCATTTAATAAACATGAAAATTAAATAAATAAAAAAATAAAAATAAAACTAGTATTATTTTATACTATTTCATCATTAAGAAAATTTGAATACCCAACAAGAGCCGCAGGGTCCTTGGTCTCTAATTTCAGCAATTGTTGGACAATATGGCCATCGTTCCCTTGCATCAAATTCTTTAGGTATTCTTGTTACGCTTAAGGATGCATCCCTTACTGTTAAATTAAATCCACTGCCACTAAAATTAACTGCGGCTGTGGTTTTCATATATTTTGTTGGAATATTTACAGCGAAATTTCTACCTGCCTAGTAAATTTAGGTTTTATAATTGATTGTGGAAATAAAGATATGTTGTAAAAATAACATAAAAACCATAAATTTTTAAGAGATAATCATACCTTCCAAGTAGTCTGTAAACTATTTATGTGATCAATAAATTCATCAGACAAAGGATCTTTGGGTGCAGTCAAGGATAATGCACCATAAAATAATAAAGATAAGAGTATTACTTCCTTCATTTTTTTCCTGTAAAAATAAATTATTAGATCAAAAATCTTCATGACTTTTTTTTTTAATTTAAACTAAGTTTTTCTTTAGTGAAAGCTGATGATTTAAGTTAGGAAAACCCCATTACAAAGTAAAATTTCTAATTTTTTATCATCTTCAATATTAAAAGATACCATTACACTATATAATTGCAAGGTATGATTCCTAAAGAAAAATTTCTAATATTATAAAAATTATTTATTTCTCTAATCTGTAGCAACTTTTCGATATTAAAATATCATTATCAGCTTAGAATTTTATTCAAAAAATATATTTTTTGTATCTTAGGCACTTCCAGTTAGTAATGCAATATTTTAAAAATAAATTCATCTTTTTGAACAATTTCATTCAAGATAATTACATGGCATATTTCTATGATACAAAAGAAATTGTTTTTGTAAAATATAAATTACATATATAACAGATTTAGCTCGACAGCCTCCTAAAGAACATCTTTAGGGAACCTAAACAACTCTTATGAGAAAAAGTCTGATACAATAAACTTATACGAATTTCTCTTACGCAGTTCTTGACGAAAAATTTTTTTCATATAAATAAAATTGGTGAGAAACGAACCAGTTATTTAAAGCCTCACTTTATACACTACAGAAATACCTTAAATTCAATTTCTCCGGAATTATTTTAGAATAAGTGTTAAGTTTAAATATTTCAGAAACATTTCAGTAGCAATTTTTGGAACAGTTTTGGAGAAAATTCCGAAAAAAATTTACTTATTCTGTTTAAGGTCTTTCGGTTAACCGATTTTCTTCAAATCTGGAATTCTAGCAAGGTATTTAATGTTCTTATAGATATTTTCTAAGGTGGCACCTTAGAGGAAAGCTTAATACAGTTTTTGTATATATTTAGTTAGTTTGTAATGTTTACAGAAAATCGCGAAAAACTGGGGGAAAAAAACATTCAGCAAAGATACACTTCCGGTTGACGGTTTTTCGTTTCTGAAAGCCTCTTGTCTGATCTTTAATGTTGGATCTAAGCGGAATATCAAGTTTAAACTTTCTGCAATTTTTTTTCTAATATTTTGCTTGTTATCACATGTATACCTACGCCTACATTCACCAAACACTGCAGAATGCTCAAATTGATATCCCATTTCAGACAAAAAGTAAGCTGTACGAAGATTTCGTCAAAATATGTCAAATAGGAAAGCAACATTACTGTATACTTTGTTTAATCTCTCGCAATTTCCTCAAAAATGGTTCCAACAAATTTCTTTAAACTTCGTTTGTTATCCACACTTATAAATGCCTAACATTTTTATTTGTAACAATTTTTCGGAAAAAATTGATTTTTGGAATTTTTCATTTAAAATGTTAATGCCTATAAATATTAAGGTCCATTTAGATACTTTGCGAATCCCAAGTCTGAAGAAAGTCGGTTACCAGCCAAAAGGGCGATTTTACTGAACGGATGTTATAGCAAGCACAGCTTACATTTAAATAAACCTATTATTTTTATTTGTAACATTATTAAGGAAAAATTTGATTAGATGATTCTGGATGAGCAGAGACATTAGGTTTATCTCTAAATTGCAAACCAGTATTGTTGGGGCTTGATAATAGCTTACTACTTATTTACTCTTCGCTGTAGTCATATTTAGAAAGCTATATCCTAAAAACGAACTTGTAAAATATACGAGTCTCCACCACCTATATTTGTAATAATAATGGAAATCAAACGTTTAATAAAATTTCAAATTGTATAAAAATTTGTCGGAGTGCTGCACACTAGATTTCTCTTGGTTTCAGTGCCTTCCATTTCTGCAAGCTGATTTATTTCAAATACAGTATTCAAACAATTATTATTGGTTGTTATTTGAAATTGATTTTATTACCATATATAATTGATTTGTTTTACTTTCTCTTATTCCTAGTAGCAGGAAGTATTGTAATTGTGTCAAATTTTCGATATCGAGTTTTCACCGGAAATATCTGTTTTGAGGTCCCCTCAGTCCAAAAAAGCGGTTTTTAGCAAATGGTCTGTGTGTGTGTGTGTGTGTGTGTGTGTGTGTGAACAGTATAGCTCAAAAACGAGAAACCATAGAAATTTCAAATTTGATATTCCGTTTAGGTATCACCACGGGAGCTGACAGTACGTTAGCTGTCAAAATTCCTCAACCGGAAGTACCACATTACTAGTTTTTTTTTTTTACGTTTTTGCGATTTTCTCAAAAATGGCTCCAACGATCTTCTTCAAACTTGGTATATCAACTACACATACTAACAGCTACAGCTTTTATTTGAAACATTTCTCCGGGGGGAAATTCATTTAAGGGCACTTCTGTGGGATTGGTGGGGTTAGGTTTTCATCTTAACTGCTATTTCAGTTTATTAGACAATTCTGTCATCTAAATAATGTTAATTAGAATTAAATATGTTGTTGAAATTCCGAATTTGAAAAAAATCGGATAACCGGAAGTGCGTTTGTTTTAACACTTTACTAAATGATTTTTTTCACTTTTTCGCGATTTTCTCAAAAACGGCTCTGACGATTTTCTTGAAACTTCGTATATAAACTAGTTCTAACATTATAATAGTTTTTGAAATAAATAATTCTAATACCGTCATTTCGAATACAATTATTTGGAGTAATTTATTTAAAAGAACTTTTTCCAAACAAGCAAGCTAAAAAATTAGTTGGCTGGGGCCAAATAAGAAACTTTTCATTTTTTTAAAAAATTTATTCGACGTTTCCACACTTTGGTGTCCTTCTTCAGGAACTGTTAAGGAGGAATGGAGAGTTAAATAATTTCATCGGTTTTTCCAAATACTTTTTGTCCATTTCAGATTCCTTTTATTATTACATATTTTCCGAAGCATGAAAAATTCTTTTAGAGGTGGTCACTCCCTCTCTCTCTTTGTTTATGAATAAAATGTCCCAAAACGAACTATTGCAAGGAACACAAACTTGATATGATATACCATTTAGGTATAGTAAGACAGGAAATACGAGTTATTTTTGCGATTTCCTCCAATACAGGTCCAACGGTTTTCATTAAACTTCGCGTACTAACACTTTTAATTTTTAGTCCATAATTCAATTCTTGATAAGGTTTTAGAGTCTCAAAATTATGCTAAGTATATGCCATAAAAAGTAGATACATTCCGTCTGGAGGATTTTCTCAAAGTAACAAATTAGAGACAATTTCTGTAAAACTGTTGAAAATGTTACTTATGATTCCAAAGAAGACTTCTAAAGCAGATAGGTGATTTTTAACAATAATTTATGATTGGAAGTGCTTGAAAACATCAAAGACTTTATCCAAGTTAACCTGCTTCATTTTGTGATAATCGAATTCATTTTAGGCGTTCGTAAAATTAGTAGTAAATGATTTTAAAAACGATTTTCCTCCCAAAAAAGTAATGTATATTCTCACTTTGTTTTGGAGGAGAGGATATCGATGTTTTTAGTTGGATTTCCTGATGATCGAACGCCCTCCCCCCCCCTTTACAGTACATGACCTGGTAAAGCAGATGATATGGAAAATAAGAGAAATTAAAAAATTGATAATATTTGAAAGACTCTTTGTTTTGATCTGGTGCCCATGTTATTCCATGGAAAAGGACTCTTTTCGTAATTCGATTTTAAAACCTTTTCATAGCTTAAAAATCCCACATAGTTTAAATGTTGTCATATTTTTTTGGACATTTAAAATTCATTTCATTTTCTTTTTAAATAAATTTTTCAAGCATCAGCAGCCACTGATGTTCTCTACTACAAATTCAATAACAGAAACCTAATTCACTTTCAACTCTAATCAAAAAATTAAAAATAGAGAGAAATTAATATTTATACACAGTAATACTTACTTTTGCGAGTTGATAATTCATACATTATGATATTTAAAATACATTACACTAATTCTTACTTGACAGCGCACACTTTAAAAGAAAGAATTATAAAAATTTCTCAATAGATTTTATTTATAGTAAATTATGTTTGTTGTTTCAACAAGAAACCGTACCCACACAAATATTCCTTTCTAATGCTGAAAACTAAACTTATGCAATAATAATATAGTAGTTGATAAAACGGAAAATGCTTTTGTTTTAAGTATATACCTTTAAGAATGTTAATTGCTTGGTCCATGTTTTTTTTTAAATCAGTAATAGTACATAACTTTAAAATTTTCCTTATCTTAGGACCTATTAACTTTTAGTAAAGTATAAGATGACCTTGAATATAAAACATTTCAAAAGTTGTTTTTTCAACACATAGTTTGACATTAGATTCAATGAAATTAATAAAAACAATTAAATTATTTATTAGATAATGGATGTTCTCATGAAAACTAATCACAATAATAACTGTATTCTACTGAAGTTTCTAAAAAAAAAAAAAAATAATTAAATTTATGTATTGATACTTGCTTATTTTATATCTCAGCTTACATAAAAATAACTTCTAACTGGCTAATACCGGTGCTATTGATTTATAGTTTGTTTTTTCTATTTTAAGGTGTTCTTTAAGTTTCAGGATCCGCCAGATCACCAATTTATCTAAATATATCTATTCTACCTAAGGTATACAAAAATTACATTTAGAAGGATAAATAAAATACTTAATACATATTAATTAAAAAAAAAAATCAATTACTCACTATGTAGTACTATTTTTTATGATTCAATAGTACGCCTCGGGTTCCCTCCTCTCTGCATTGCATCTGCATCGTAGAGTCCCTTACAAATCATGACCTTTTTTACAACAAATTTTCAATTAATTCTGGTTTTATCTCTTTTCCGTTGGCCTAGTGGGATCCATTGAAGCATTACTTTAAGCACTTAATTTTCTGCCATTCTCTTCAGATGGCCGTACCACACAGGTTTTCACTAGTCGATCTCTTTTAGTACTGATTTTTCTCTACCTACCATTGTTTTTGTTTCAGAAATATAGTTCTTTAAATATATATATACAACAAAAATTAGGTGTGAAACATTTCTTTCTTTTATTGAGATGTTCATAGTACTATTGACAATTTTCATAAAACTTGGAATGTTTACTAAATGTTTAGTTGGAGTTTAATAGGTGGGGGGGGCTTCACCACTATAATATACAAGCGTGCACAGTATCCTCACTTCCCCAGAAAATAAAATCCCTTAAAAAAATGACCCTAACAAAAATCATGGGTTTATATCTACATATAGCTATTATATCAAGTTTAAAGAAACTTTTTTATATAAAAAATCTGGTGTGAAACACTCACACAACTTTCTCTTACTCAAAATTATAATTGACAAAGGTTATATAGTTTGTGTACCAAACATGCCGAAATTCGTCGAAAACTGAAAAAAGTGTTCAGTATAAGAGCACTTCCGGCTTACTAATTTTCTTAAAACTTGGAATTTTAGCCATCCATTTATTTCTAATTATTATTGTTTGGATAATAGAATTGTATAATCAACTTCACTATCACTTTAGAGGAAGCTGTACCCCCACCCCTCACCTAAAAGTGCCCTTAAATGAATTTTCCCAGAGAAATGTTTTAAATAAAAGATGTAGATCATTGCATGTTTAGTTTATATACGAAGTTTCAAGAAAATCGTCAGAGCCGTTTTTTAGAAAATCGCGAAAAAGTGAAAAAAATCATTTAGTAAAGTGTTATAGTATAGTGTTAAACAAACGCACTTCCGGTTATCCGATTTTTTCAAATTCGGAATTTCAACAACATATTTAATTCTAATTAACATTATTTAGATGACAGAATTGTCTAATAAACTGAAATAGCAGTTAAGATGAAAACCTAACCCACCAATCCCACAGAAGTGCCCTTAAATGAATTTCCCCCCGGAGAAATGTTTCAAATAAAAGCTGTAGCTGTTAGTATGTGTAGTTGATATACCAAGTTTGAAGAAGATCGTTGGAGCCATTTTTGAGAAAATCGCGAAAACGTAAAAAAAAAAAACTAGTAAAGTGGTACTTTCGATTGAGGAATTTTGACAGATGACCCACTGTCAGATCCCATGGTGATAACTAAACGGAATACCAAGTTTGAACTTTCTACGATTTTTCGTTTTTGAGCTATGCTGTTCACATACATACACACACACCATTTGCTAAAAACTACTTTTTTGGACTCTGGGGACCTCAAAACATGGATATTTCTGGTGAAAACTCAATATAGAAAATTTGTCATGATTACAATACTTTCTCTTACTAGGAGTAAGAGAAAGTAAAAATGGCTGAAATTATTCAGAAGTCGCACTTCCGATCAAGCAATAATCTTCAAATCAAAATTTTGGTAATATTTCATTCTCATTAATATTAACATTAAAGAGTTGATAGAATTATATATTTTAATATACAGGCTATACAATATGGAGGTTAGCCCGTAATATCACACTTCCCCCATTTTCTATTTTCCAGAAATTTATTTCCTAGATCACTGATAGATCTATATATGTTAACAGGGAAAACCATGTTTAAAGAAAATTGTTTAAGCCATTTGCAAGGAAATCCTCCCCCCCCCCCCAAATTAAAAATCCATTCAGTAAAGTGGTACTTCCAGTTAAAAGATATTGATAGAAACCTTCTGCCGGATGCAATTGTGGTTCCTATGAAGAACATGAAGTTTGAGCTCTGTATGAGTTTTCGTTTTTGACTTTTGAATTCATAAACACACACGTATACAGAACATTTACTAAACACATACTCATGCAATCTCCTCTAAAGTGCTATATCAGTATACTATACAATTCTATCATCTAAATAATATTAATTAGAATTAAATATGTTGTTTAAATTCCGAGTTTGAAAAAAATCGGATGACCGGAAGTGTGTTTTTATTAAAATGTATTTTTCAGTTTTCTAGTATTTTTTTTTACTTTCTTGCAGTTTTCTCAAAAATGGCTTCGACGATTTTCTTCAAACTTGGTATATCAACTACACATACAAAGATCTACAACTTTTATTTAAAATATTTCTCTGGAAAAATTCACTTAAGGGCAGTTTTGGGGGAAAGGTGGGGTTAGGTTGTCCTCTAAAGTGCTATCATAGTTGATTATACAATTCTACCATCCAAACAAAATTGATTAGAAATAAATAGATGCTAAAATTCTGAATTTCAAAAAAATATGTAAACCAAAAGTGCGCTTTTATTGAAGTTTTTTTCAGTTTTCGACGAATTCCAACGAATTTCATCAAATTTGGTATACGCACTATAAAATTTGTCAATTACAATTTTGAAAACTCGAGTAAGAGCAAGTTGTGTGAGTGTTTCACACCAGATTTTTTTTATTACCATCCCATGTAAACGTTTCTTAATTGTATTAATTAGAGTAAGTCGTTTGACTGCTTTTTTTCGGACAAGAAAAAACCTAAAACGTTATTTCAACTAAACAAATTCTTAGGTGAATTTAAATGGAACTGCGTTCATATTTAGGTTTTCAAGTAGTAAGGTTTTGAAAAAAAAAGACAAAAATTAAATTATGGTGTGTATTTAATTCTATGCATCAAAAATATATCCTCTGCCCTGTCCGGTACCATTTTAAACATTTTCCATTTAAATATTAAGAATAGTAGTACAATATTAGTATATATATATTAGTAGCAAAATATTGGGAATAGTAAATACAATATTTTTCTAAATCACATACGACAATTTCTCTTATAGGAATGCAAAAATATTTTTTAAGTGCCTTTGTATAATTAAACTTTAGTTGGTGTTGGACCGTCTATCCAATCTACAATTTCCCTGGTGAACCAAATATAATCACCTTTAGGAGATTGTACACCTTCAGGAAGTAAAGCAGCATATGTTGGAGCATCAGCGCCTGTAAAATAAAAATAAAAAGTCAAATTGTTTGATAAATAAAAATGAATAAACATAGGCCGAATTTTGGCCAAAATATTGACGCTTTCATTTTAGTGCCGATATCTATATCGCGAAACTGATATAGATAAATGGAAGGATTACCACAAAAAATGGATCGATTATTTAGTTCGAATACAACTTTAAATGGTGCTGCTGCTTATCATGAATGTTTATCGCTAATGTTTTATAATATGCCTTATTTTTCTAATATTTTATGTAAACATATTGTAAATTCAGCTCCAATGTTTATTTGTTACAAAACAATGCTAAAATAATATTTTGGAAACTTTATATAATATATATATATAAAGAATTTTTACAAGTTTTATTTTATTTTATTTTTTTTTTGTTACGATTACCAATAATTGCTCTTATTGGAATAAGAGATAATAAAAAAATTATCCGAAATTCTAAAAATCCAGCAGATTAATTTACCAAACAGAATTTTATTCATCATCCGGGTTCATTCATATTCAAACCTCATTTAATATTAAAAAAAAAATCTTGAGATCTTTCCTTTTTACCTTAACCTTTCCAAAATTAAATGAGATTTCTATACAGCGCACTACTGAAAGCTGCTAACGCGTTTCTGAAGGTAATGCCTGAAGTCATTTTTATTAAAGTAGGCTCCTTCTTTAAGGGCAACTGTTACAAGTTATATTCAATAAAACAAAAAACAACTCGATTTACAATGACAATTTCTCTTAAACTAAGAATTTCTACGAAAACATATTTATTTGTACTTTGTTATATATAGAAGAGATTGTGCAACTTATAACGAATTGGCACTTTAAAAAAAGAAGCCTCTTATCCCGGAATTCTACTAAGACAATTTTTCCTAAAGAATGTTACAAATAAAAGCAATAACTGTAATACATGTGTAATAAGAATAACAAATTTAAAGAAAATGGGAACGGTTTACAAGGAAATCGCGAAATACTAAGACAAATCGGGATAATTAAACGGAGTATTGAATTTGAACTTGTATCACTACAAATTCACATATTTTAATGAGGAATATTTTTTCGTACACAACCTTAATTTTCAAAATCTGGAAAAACTAACACAAAAAGTAGAATTAAACGAGTGATTCTGAGCTTTCCTCTTCAATTCTAAAAATTTATTCAATTCCAGACTAAAGTCACTCTGAGTTTATTCATTTACATATTAGGGAGTATAATTTGTTCTTTTTTTTCAGGACAAGTGTAACAAAATTTAGTTGCAATAAAGAAACTAGGGAAGGGATTAGCTCAGTGGTAGCGCACTGGACTAGTAACGCGGAGATCACGGGTTCGAATCCATCCGTGCTACCCTTAGATTTTCTCTTCCTAGGAGCCCCTACAGCTCAGTGTCCGGTGATGGACAGTGTTGTCTGTAACGGGAGAACACTGTCCGGAGGCCGTGAGAACACTGAGAAGGCTCCGGGCGCAAATGACCACAGATGTTGAGACGCCTTAAATAAATAAAAAAAAAATAAAATAAAATAAAATAAAGAAACTACTTCTATTAAATGGTTTTATAACTTTCATAGAAATAATCATAATAAATCTTTATAAATCAAATCAAGTAGATTATGAATAATATAACAGAGAAGTTCAGAACTTAACTCAATTAACAAAAGTTTCTTATCTTTGCTTTTTAATTGTTTAAAATCCTACTAGATCAGCTGTTAGCAATTATGTAAACAAGATACTAAAGTTTTTTGTTGATTTAAATTTAAATTTGTCTAAAGTGACTGGGCTTAGTGTAATAAGTGTGAATTAAAAATAAATATGAAAATTAATATAACTTTAAATTTTTCCAAGGACTTCATCAAACTTTTATGTAGGAAAAGTAAGTAGACTCGTTTTTTTTTTAATTGATATTAGAATTAATTAAAGGACATATATATATATATGTGCAAAAATTTAGTAAAATTGTAAACTTTTAAGGCAGTTATTATAACCTACTGTATTAAATGCATTATAAGTAACAATTAAAAATGTATAAACAGTCACTGCGTCCAATGAGTGATAGTGACACTGAGGCGGAAGGTAATTCTGTCAGCGATGAGGACATCGAGTGCAATATACTATCAGAAAAACTAAAAAGTTCGGCCAGTTCAACGAAAAATCCAAGGCATAAAGATAGAAAAAAAGGCAATACTGAAAATGAGGAAATTAAAGATACATCACAACCAGTCACTCCCAATACCAAATAATACAGTAGCACCTAAAATACACTATCTCCATCAACTTCAAACTGTGATACTTTTCTGTTCTTTATGCCTAATTTATTTGCACTACTGTCTCTTCATGATTAAGAAACTGCTCGACCCAAAATTAATGAATGAAATCATAAACACCATCAATATTACTATATAATGTAAATAGTTTAATGAATTTTGTAGAAACCGGACCAAATACATTAATTTGTAAAGCTAGCGCAACAGATATGAAAATCAACACCATGAAACCACCGCATACTGAACAATAGTAAAATATCTGCGTGAAAAAAGTGCAGACTTCCATACTTACCAACTCAAGGACAAAAAAGTATATAGAGTGGTTGCATATCATTTACATTATATATACCACTCCACTTGAAGAAATAGAACTTAAAGGCTTTCGAGAAAGAGCAGTGAAAAAATTGTTCAGCCGATAAACAATACATCGTTACCCTGCTGTAGTTGTCGCATTATTAGCCCACGTGGACATTCTCTCCTCGACGCTCTCTCAAACACTACATGAACCTTTCTTTCCCCACTTCAACCATCTAATTGGCCAACATCTCCTTTTAAACTACCTTCTCAGACCACTTTTATACCCATCGCACACTCAGATAATTACCCAATAAAAGATTTTTCAACTGACCATATCTCTACTAATACTAATATTACTAGACACATATCCTCTACATACTAACCTTAAACTTCCTCTGACTTCGGGTTTAACTAACTGGAGATTGTTCCAGAAACTAATATAAGACAAACTAGACTTAACTGCGCTTCTGAAAACGACAGAACAAATTGACAATGTGTCCATGAACTGACTCTTATTACATAGACATCCGCTTTGCACTCAATAGTAAGTAAATTAACCCAAACTTCACATGATATCAATCAGCCTCTACACATAATAACACTATAACCGAGAGTGATCTATCTGCACCAAACAAGATATCCTTCTGATAAGAGAACTTACAACAGTTTCACCAGACAACTTACAAACTGCTTTAGTGAAATTTCAGCCTATGTGAACCTTCGCTAGAGATTACACCCACAAGGGGGCGCCCACAGGGAGGAGTTCTTTCCCTCTTCTGTGGTGCATAGTTGTGGACGAATTACTGAGGGAGCTTAATGAAACTGGATGTTCCGTGCGGGCTACGCCGATGACATAGTGGTGGCCCAGAAAGTGCCTCAGCGGGATACAAAGGCTGGCGTGCCTACTTATTACAGGGGCTTTTAAACGCGCTTCGACAGCTGCGTTGGAGGTGCTGCTGGGGTTGACTCCGCTTCATCTTTTGGTGCAAGCGGAGGCAAGGGGTAGTGCACACAGATTGCACAACAATGGGCTCTGAAGACAGAGAGCTCCCTAGCCAAACACTTGGACATACTGTGTTAAGCATGGCCCAGGATAGCATTTGTCCAATATATAACTTCAGGTTCCATTTCGGGTGTTCCTAGGTTCTAGGGCGGAATAGTCTAAAGGGTGGGAAAAACGCTACCGGTCAGGACCCCTGTGGTACACAGATGGTGCTAGGATGGAAGGCGGAACTAGAGCAGGAGTGTGTGGAGTGAGCCCGCAGGTACTTATTGAGAGGCCGCTGGGCAGATATTCCACAATATTCCAGGCTAAGGTATTTGCCATTAAGGTATGTGCCGAGGAGAAACTGTGCTAAGCCCCAAGGGGCAAGGTTATACGCATTTGCTCGGACAGTCAGGCCGCACTGAAAGCCGTAGAGGCTTACAGAACCACCTCATCCCTAGTGAAGAAATGTCGAGAGGTACTGTCGAGACTCTCCAGGCACCACAAATACAGCTGATATGGGTGCCTGGACACGAAGGGATTGAGGGTAATGAGACACCTGATCATCTGTCCAGGAACGGGGCAAATATTCTGTTCATTGGTTCAGAGCCCATCCTGGGGGTAATTGGCGGAGCGATTCGTGCAGCGATCAGAAATTAGTTTCGCAGTAAGCATGAGGAGTTCTGGAGGTGGAGCCCAGGTGCTATACATAGTAAAAGGATGATGTCATGCCTAAAAAGAAGGACCAATATGACTCTCAGCCTGAGTGGGACCAGTTTCTCTGGTGACGGGGCTATTTACGGGTCATGGTAGTTTCAGGAAGCATCTACACAAGGTAGGCCTCATAAGCGCGGAACCCTTGTGCAGATTATGTCAGGAGGAGGAGGAGACGGCCCCCCACAATAACCAAATTGCGATACGTAACCTTTGGTACCTTACGACCTGAGGAGGCAGTATCGCAGAATGAACTGATGGTGAAAGCCCTGAAACTCCTTAAAGAGGGAGGGTTCACCTACTAGAAACTATCGGGGATGGCACAATAAACCTTTGTTGGCTGGAGTGCCGAGGTATAGCCCACCCGCAGTTCATAATAATAATAATAATAATAATAATAATAATAATAATAATAGTGAAATTTCGAGTAGACAAACATAACGACAGAAAACAAATTTTATCACTAGCAACAGAAAGAAAATAAATTCCTTTGGGTCGCAACAACAAAACGGATTTTCTTTTGAAGAAACTCCATCTCCTATTCAAAAAGATGATAGATAATACATGAGCCATATTCGACGAGGAAACGGCAGTCTTCTTTGCTGGATCTTACTTCAGATAAAATAAAATCCTACTATTCTAATGAAACCTAAAGTATAAAGAAAAACAACAGAACCATAGCATTATTATACCCTACAAAAATAAAATGTCATACATAAAGTTGACATTTCTTCGCTATAATTACTTAATAAATAAAAAACTAGAAAATAATAGAAATTTAGCTGATAACTAAATCTCTAACGGACATGGAATATAAAATATACTTACAAAAATTATTTACTAATGGCAAATTTTGAAATATCAAGGTGAAAGCAATCGGTGCATTAGGCTGTTCTATATAAAGTAACCGTAAATGGTGTAAAACTGGACAATGAATTACAATATGGTCAAGAGTTTCATCTTTTTCTTTTTTTCTGCAGAGGGGATAAATGGCAAATATATCGATTCTATAATATTGTCCATTAAATTACAAGAAGACGAACGAAGCTGACAAATTGGCCAAATTTATTAAACTTCAGTCTGAAATGAAGATATTCTTTGGCGTCTTCAAGGGTAGTTATGCACCAATATACACCAATATACTGGTTGCATTGAGAGTTGAAAGCTAGCTCTGTACCTAGAGAGAAACAGCGATATTTAAGTTCTGAAACCAGGTCATTAAACCTAGAATGGACAAATTCAGCACACTGATGAAGATCAGTAAAATTTGCGAACTGGACAAAACTGCATTTATTCTGGGAAAATTACAGTTATTTTACCTTGTTCAATGGTCAAAGGACCTTTGTGACTAGTCATATCCGTATCAACATAACCAGGATGTACATGGTTGATAACAATATCTTCTCGCGGATCCTGCAGGAATTTCTGATGTTGTATTCTTGTTAGTGCACTCACTCCGACTTTAGATACAACATAAGCACTATTAGGCCAACCATTCTTCTCATGTTCACCACGTTTAGCAGTTCTGAAAAAATAAATTATTTAAATGATAATTCTTTCTCCCAAGAAAATAGATTTTAAGGGAAAAAACAGATTAGTGAAGCTGCGGAGTTAAGCAAATCTCGAAACTGCTATAAATTATTAATATACGTTTCAACTTTCTCCATGTCATGGTTACAACACTAGTTTGAATAAAATAGCTTAACTGGAAGAGCGATATGGCAGCATATCTTTCAGTTTTTCATAATTTCCTCGAAAAAAGTTGCAACCACTCTCGAGGAGAAATCAATTTAAAAAAAAATCTACAGTAAGTAAAAATTAATGCTAAATTTTGTTACTGCCATAAAACACAAAGATAAATAGGAAACAAAAATTATTGAAGGTCACAAAAGAGTGCATTATCATGTTAAGTGGCAAGTCATAACTTATCCGAGAGCAATCGAAGCTAATGGTTGTGTAGCATTCAACGATTATTATAAATGGGTAACAAAAATACAGATAAATTTATTCAAAAGTTAAAAAAATGTCCATAACTATAAACAATTACTCACAATTCAAATGTTTTAAAAAGGGTATTCTAAAAAAATTTGATGTGGTAATTCGTGAAATAACCTGGAGATATTCATACGTTAAATTAAATTCACTCGTTTTAAAGAAAAAGAGCAAATCAATTGTAAATTATAACATTAATCTATGAGATTTGTTATTATATTAAAATTCATAACACTTTAAATGAAGTAAAAGCCAAATAACTGAATTATAAGATTAGGGCATTTAATAGTACACATCATACATGATAATAAAGGACTAAATAATAATGATTATAGGAAAGGTATTAGCTCAGTAGTTAACGAACTGGGCAGCAACGCGGAGGTCCCGTGTTCGAGTCCAGCTATGCTGCCCCTTATTTTCTTCTCCAAGAAGCCTCCATATGTCTGGTGATGGACAAATAGTTCTTTAAAAAAATATTTCAAGTTTGCAGGAAGTGTTATTGTATCTGGACGGTAAAGAATGGCAAATTATTATAAACAAGCGTGACAAAGATAAGCTAATTCAAGAGTTCACTTATAAGGTACCCATGTTAGAAAATACATTTATAATATTTACTTTAGTAATTTGAAAAGGATTATTGCTTTATTTAAATAAATTAAAAATAATTAACGTAAAGTTGATATTTCATTTACTAACAGTTTTTTTTTTGTCATGGCAGATATATAAAACGTACATTTTTGTGATGAAATTTATGGTCATACTTATTTACAATAAATAAAGATTATTATTATGATTATTAATTAAAAATTATCAATGTATAAACGAAAAACTTCTTTCAAATAAAACTGACGAATACTATATTTTTGCAGTTCACTTCCTGTTTAGATACTAAGTTCAGCTCATTAATGCATGACCTAATTTGTGCCTATCTATTGATAAACTTCGTATGCCTTAATATTTTCAGTGTCATTCAGTATCACTTTAATGGATGCCCAGTAAATGTAAACAATGCTGTTTCTTACGACTTAATCAAAACATTAAAAATATATTAGTGATAACGTGATAAGTATACTTACTCAATAAAATTGTTCATATACTCAGAAAGCTCTTCTACAGTAAGTTTAGGTTCGGCTAATTTTTTTCTTATCTCTTCACTTGGTATTCTTAGCAAATGTCCTGCTGAGCTAGAAACATTAACTACTCTAGCATGTGGTCTTAATAATGGAAATAATATATCACATACTTTGATTAGCGCAAAATAATTTACACGCAGAGTTACTTCAGCCTGATAACCGAAAGGGTCAGTAGCGTCGTTCTGAAAAAAAAAAAAATTAAAATTGCAAACTGATTTTATTAAAAAATATCAAAATAAAACATTATGGTCAGCCATTAAATATGATAAGTCATTCTGCAATGTCAACATACAGACATTCTATCAGTAAATTTATCGATATTATTTCTCGGACGAAAATTTAATTTCCGGAGGACATTGCACAAAAATAGAATAGTTGAACACCAAGTTATGCCTTATTTTTTACAAATGTTTTATTAAATTCAATAAGTAGTCATTACAGAAAGAGCTAATACCAATGGCTTCAGTGGAAAGTTTGTAAATTCTGGCCTTGTGTTTTGTTTTTCTAAATAACGTCCAATTGAGATTTTGTACCAGACCTTTAAAATCATTCTGCATGTTTCATTTTTTTGAGGTGATAGCATTTCTTCCTTTTTTTTATCGAAAATAAGAAATCAGCAAATAGGAAATTGCGGTACAGTTTTTCGACAGGGTTTATTGTTAAAAACAGAGAAGGTATATGGCCGGATGAACAAAAGCCTGTCAAGATCGTACGTTATCAGTGGAGTTAATACGAAAAAGGAAAATTGAAGAAAAAATAAACGGAAAAAACTCATTACTGGACAACCCAAAATTGCAGGAAGATAGGTAAGGGGCCTCAGGTAAAACAGATGTGTACTTCACCCTGATGGCTTCAAATTCTGACGCCCATGAAAAAAAATATGGTTTGCCGAAATTCAGGAATAATTACATTATGATGATTATAAATGAAGGCACTAAATTCATGTGCCTTCACTTCAGAGTTGGTACTAGAATGTTCTAGAAGATTGGAAGAGCTCTCTTCCTTGAAAGATGTTCTTCTAATATGGTTACCAGTCATGTGGGAATGAGGAGGTGGATAGGTTTGCCAAATTAGGGTCGCTCTCACTCCCTCTCATTGGTTCCCGGCCCGGTTGGTATGTGTCTTCAGACACAAGTCTGTCAAGTTTCCAGTCATGGATAGTTTCATAGTATTCACAGCTACGGATGAGTTCAGTGGGGTTATTTTATGAATGCAATTTTTACGACTTTCTAAATTTGTCAAAGTTTAATGCTTGCAATTGTAAAATAAAATAAAGAAATGCCTTTCTAATGCACATTGTATACATATAGTCATAATAATATTTTCAAATAAATACTTACCTTGAATGCAATAGCTGCATTATTAACAAGAACATCTATGCCACCGTGTTTTTCCTTTATAAAATTAGCAAATGTTTGTATACTGTTTTCATCTTCAATGTCAAGCTGATGAAATTCTGGCTTTAATCCCAGCTAGAAAATAATGAATTACAATTAGTTTTATCAGCCATTAGGATTATAAGTCAAAGAAATGATACGTTGGTTAGCATGACTTTTTTAATTATTTTAGGGGAGCTACAGGTAACACTGCCCATTACCGGACAGTGAGGCTATAAGAGGCTTCTAGAAGGAAAAAATCTAAGGGCAGACTGCTGGATTCGAACTTTGTATCTCCTCAAAGGAGTTCGGCGCGGTACCAATGAGCTAATCCCTTCTCTTTAATTAGCACAAGTAATTGTCAGTAAAATAATTTAAACAACAAACAATCCTACAATATCTATAATAATAACTTTTATAAAATACACTGAAATTAAATACTACACACTAACTTCGGTTTTGAAAAAAGAAATCAAAATGTTTCTTTTATGAAAAGTAAACTATTGCTAAGGGTCATAATACAGTTGTTCATATTTGTAATTCTTAAGTCTTTTTTTCAATTCAGAACTTGGGTCTCACAAATCAAAAATATCCCTTGAAAAAACACATCACACGATTTTCTCTTACTCCTCTTAATACACTTTATACAAAATGACGTATTTTACTTGAATTTCAAATTTTGCTCATTTTCGCCCTAATATAAACATGGAGATGATGGGGGACATCGTGCCAACTTACCAACCGAGGCGATGGAGAATTACATTAGAAAGGCCAATAATAATCAAGAAACATTTGAATTTTAACTTCTCAGATATCTCAGAACCACCTAAAAACAATGTTTTTTAGAATAATGTTACAAATAAAAGTGATAGTTTTATATCTGTGCAGTCAGTATTCCATGCTTAAAGGAAATCTTTATAGTCGTTTTCGAGAAAATTCCAAAAATCAATTGTCTTCAAATTTGGAATTTTATTAAGGTTTCTAATATAGTGAATTTGTTCTGTGCATGTTGTGTTATCGCCCTGTTTTATAGATAAATTATGTGTGCAGATAGTATACGTAAAGTACACACATACGTAAATCATTTGCTACAAACATTTTTTTCACACCCTGGGGACCTCAAAACATGTATTCCAGATGAAAACTCAATTTCGAAAATTTGACATGATCTCAATACTTCCTCGTACTAGGAAGTAAAAAATACAATACAATCTTAAGTAGTTGGAAACATTTCATTACCTTATTCAAGCTTTCAACTGCGGCTTTTCCTCTGCTCTCATCTCTAGCAGTTAAGTAAACCACACCTTTAAATTGTTCACATAGATTTTTAACAATGCCATAACCGATTCCTTTATTAGAACCGGTAACCTATAACAATAATGTTATGCTTTATAAAAACAAAAATGTAAGAAAACTAGACATAATCAATTATAAAATATATTATAACTTAAACAAAACTTACCACAGAAACCTTTGTTGCCATTGACAGAGAGAATTTTAATCACTAGTGTTTATCTAAAAACCAATATGATAACCTGCAAGTTAACTCCTACAAGAAAGGAATAATCAAGTTTGAAATATGAATGTGATATCGATCTAGGTCAGAGTTTAATATTTTAGTGATTATTGTTAATATATTATTAATTAACATATGTGATTGTAACATACGCAGTCACGGTCATATGCCGTCAGACGAGCTCTATGCATTTAGTATAATAAATATAAGATAGAAAATAATATATTATGGATATATAAATATAAAAATCAATAATTACTATATAAATTATAAACATTTTTGCATACACAAACATCAGTAGCGGCTTAACTCTAAATTCAAAAAAAAAAAATCTTTAATAGTGGAATATACGAATTCAAAAAATTATTTCTATTTGAAATCGTTTAGAATTAGATTTCTATATTTGCAGGCACTACGAAATAATCAGCCAATACGGATCATTTTCTTTCCCCAATTATTATATTTTTATTTCGTCGATTTCAGGTATGTCTTCAAAATGTCGTAATCTGAATTCAGCTAGAATGGGGCCCTCCGTCATAATGTGGTGGAATTACTCTACACAACATAATGGATAGTACTGATAAGTAATGTCAGTTACCACTGCTAATAACATAAATGTAACATTTCCGACCTCACTTTTATTATAATTTTGCAATCATGATAATTTTGTGTTAGTTTTGGCAAATTAAAATTTAAATGCGGACAAATTGGGTTGTTTTTTTTTAATAGCAATATTGTTTTTATTTAGTAAACATAACCATTCTTTGACCCAACATATTTGTTGGCTTATTACCTTTATCGCTAGATGTTTTGGTTACCTGTTGTTACCCATTTTGAACAGCACTTTATTATGATATTTTAGGTTTCCGCAGCCATTGTCATGAAAAATACTTGAGTTTCCGGGTTGGGACCGCATCAGGGTTCGCTAAAAACCGACGTTTAGCCCATGTTGCAATGAACCTCTTCATTATCGCTACAGTATGCCTTTCAAGGTATAATGACCCTAAAGAGGCTCATTGGAACATGGAAGAAACGTCGGTTTTTAGCAAACCATTCACGCGGTCTCAACCTGGAAACTCATGTGTATTTTAGTACGTTATTATACACATATCTCAGATGCAATCAATATATGACGACATCATCTGCGTATGCCAAAAGTTTATTTTCAAACCATTCATATTATTTCCATCAACCAGTTCGTCGTATTATACAGCAAGAAGCTGAAGAGTGCCGGCTTAATGAGCACCCACGTTTTAATCCCGCCCGTATATTGAATTCGCCTATTAATCCGTTTTTAATCCACACTGATGCAGCCGTACCACGAAACAAACCTTTTATGCTGTTCAACATTTTAGTTGACACACTCATGGGAGATAGCT
Organism: Triatoma infestans; assembly: GCA_011037195.1. Taxonomy (NCBI): domain Eukaryota; kingdom Metazoa; phylum Arthropoda; class Insecta; order Hemiptera; family Reduviidae; genus Triatoma; species Triatoma infestans. The sequence goes on along the minus strand of JAAEAF010005287.1, from coordinate 146,017 downwards.
TGTAAATCATCGCACTCCTGGTAATACAGTCAAATATCAAATGTCGATCCAAAATCCATAAAAAAGACAGAAACTTCTGTTATGATATTTTCCAGGCCCACTGCAAATATAAGCGAAATATTTGATCGATTGTGGAGTACCTTGCCTGAAATTCATGAAGAATTCGTATTCGCTCCCTGCTTATCCATTCATAAAGTCTGCTTTTCGAATAAAAAAATTGTTTCGCTACTGCATCAATCAGGATAAACCTGTATATTCATAATTACCTCTGGATCACCCTTGTTAAAGATAGGATATGCAATTGCCATACAAAACGTGACAGATATAGATCCATTATCAACAGAGTTAAAAGTTTTCAATAATAGTTACGTATATTGTCCAAGCATTTAATGAGTCCATAAGGATTCCCTTTTTTCCCTTGTTTCTGATTTGTAACATTCGATTTTTCCCGGGATGGGGGCGTTAACCTTAACGCCCAACCTCCAAAGACGGGAGGACCAAGGATTGATTTGAGTTTTACTACTCTCGGCTATACTATTATTTTACTATTCCAGTTGATGCCTTTGTAAGAGTCGACTCTGATGGATACGTCATACAGAAAGAATGGACGAGAAAGACTACATAAAAACTCCTTTATGGACGATCGACCAGGTGGTTCTCGACGAAGAGGAAGACCGCGCTTGCTGGGAATAGATAACCTCCAGGATGACATATCAATGTTGGGAATTCGAAGATTGAGGGCTAAAGCCCAAAAGAGAGATAGCTGGCACAAACTTGTGGATGAGGCCTGGGTCCTGTAGGACTGTTGAGCCGAAGTAACGATATATATAAGGGATTCCCTTATATAAAAATCGAGATCTGCAAATTTTATTATGTGGGATGCTCTCTTCTTCCTGGGTTGAGGTCAAAGAAAAATGAATTTATTGAAACATACCTACTGTGTTGAAAGTTTGTCAAAAGTAAATATTAAAAAATATTGACAATGACATTTAGTCAATCTGGACATTTATAGAAAAGAAACTTCTAAAATATGGAAATGATCCCATAAACCATCAATGAAAATTCAAAAATTGCTTCATCTGCTACATTTGTGCAGGCCACCAAGTACTTTTTGGAGAAGAATATGGCCGCAATCTGCCCTAGCTCTCTTACAATCGTGTAAATGCGATAACTGGAAAACAAAATGTAAACTTTATGATGCGATTTCCGAAAGTGCGTTATTGTATCTTTCGAAGGTATTGACAGGTAGAGCAGAAGAAATTGGGAAGGGAAATTGAGATTTTTTAAATTACTATTACATCTTCCTAGAAGTATTCCCAACCGCTATGTAAGAATGTAATACGGAAGGGTGCACTTAAAATTTAGTTTTCAGCAGAATGATAGATTGTAGCCTATTATTCTGAGAATGCCTGACTATCAGCTTTCCAAAATATGTATTTGAAACTTTTACACTTGGAAGATAGCAAAGGTATGGTATTTAAGTGGGCAAGAGAGCTTGGCAATGTTTGGCGAGCACAGAATTTAAAATTAGTTGAAGATAAGTACCAGTCTATCATAACGTGTTTTAGAAGTAATCTGATAAGCCGAGATGTCGAAGCTATTGAAACAGTAAATATAATCACACTTACCGTAACTTAAGCACCTATGATTTAAATAAGCCACACTTTAATATGTAAACATGCATATAAATAAGCTTAGATTGATACTGCAACTTTTCTATTCGCCTTTCTAATAAGAAAAGGTACCACATAAATTTTCATAACCAGCATTATCGGAGTGATATAGACTTAATATGTACCCTCTGCTAATTATATGCACCAAATGACTTATTTCATTTTTAATTAGCTGTCAGGCTTATCCTCATATAGATCTAAATATTTAGAAAAATATTTTCCTGCACCTCCAACCACAGACTATGTAAAAATTTATTTCGTTAATGAATATTCAACAAATGATTGTGAAGAGAAAATAAAAGCTATATTTTTGTTTTGTACGAAAAGTTTAGACAAATTTAGACCGGGCTAGTCCTATATTGGCTTCCTATTAATTTGAATATGATAATTTATAGTACGTAGTATATATAAGGAATACCTAAGTTTACAAACGAACAACACTTTTATTTAAAAGTGGGGCTGCAAAACTATATAAATATAAAACACGTTGTAATGTTTCTGTAACTATAAAATTCTCTTTAGATCAACCGTATATTGTAATTTGAAATCTGGAGAACTTTGTTTCTTCACACTTCTTAGGTAATTTTGTTTTTTATTTCGTTTCATTTGTAGACATAGATTTCAAAACTCTGACTTTTTTCTATTTATATATATATATATTATATACATATATTGTTATAATATTCTATTTACGTATTCCATTTAATTTTACTTTCTGAATAGTTTTTTTTTATTTTCCATTAATTTAATTTGTATATATTTTTTATTACTGTTATTATTCTTCTTTAATATGTAGATACTAGTATTTACCATATTGTGTACAATTGTTCTTAATTTTGTATTATGTAGCCAACTCCCTCTGCAAGCCTAACTGGCATGAACAGAGTTAATAAATAATAGGTCGGGAAAAAGCGCGTACTTAAAAAACTCAAAAGGAACTCTATTCCTTCCAGTTGTCTATAATTTAGCTTTTGAGATTACATGATTTAGTTCATCAAAGCTTGTCATTTTCTCTAAAACTACATTTTCTATTAAAAGTTCAATAAAACGAAAAAAAAAGACTTTCTAAAGTCGAATTTAGCAATACTTTGAAATAATCAACCACCTTATTTGGAGTATAATTTGGCAAACGAATTTTATTTTTTCCATTTTATTCAAATTCGCATGTATCCAGAACTCTTTACTATTCTTAGAATGCTTTAAAGTGCAAAATACTTATTAGTAAAATTTTTTTCTAGATTAGATTAGATTCTACCAGTCTATTCGATGGGTCTATTGTGGCACTCCACAAGTGGAGTTCCCTCTCCGGTCCAGTCCCCTAACTGAACTATGGAATCCGGCGAAGCTCCTGGGTAGTCATTTAAGAGCATTCTCTGAAGCCCTGCCTGTTTTATTAGATTTGGGAGTTCTGAGAGAGACTCTTGGGTGAAGCTTGCAGGTGTCAGCTTCTCTCCAAATAGGCGAAACCTCAGCCGTACAAGCCCGTCACACTGACACAGTACGTGAGTAGTATTTCTTCTTCTTCCTGACAAAAACCTACACATGCTATCCGTTGTCAGCCATATGTAATGCATGTGGTGATGAGATCTACAATATCAAATAAAGAGGCCAACTGCTATCCTTCTGGTCTTGCTGGATTAGTTCTGCAATTAGTCTAGGCGCATATCTATGGATAATCATTTTCGCCTGCCTTTGGCCTGGGTTATTAATCCATTATTCTTGTGTTCGGTCGTGTTGAGTGGTGGCTACCCTTCTGAGGCACTTGCGTTACCACAGAACGGTTTAAGTCCAATGAGAGTACCCAGAATGCCTAGGTACTCAAACCAGGAAGTCCTTATTATGGCTACTAATTTCGCTAAGTACCCAGAGAGTACCACACCAGCCTCGAGCTGACCTCCATGAGTTAATTGCTCGGAGGGCTGCCTGGCTATCTGATAAATGAAGACCCTGAACACTCCCATCACCTTCTTATTTCAGCGGCGCAGGAATATTTTTCTCTAGGTGAGTGTTTTATGCATCGTGATCCCTGGATATTTATAGGGATAGAGGGAAACATAACTAAAATTACATTAAATTCTTATTACAGTGCAGCGCTGTGTCTGCATTTGTATAAGATCTTGTTACATTGAGCTTCTAAGACACTCTGTTGATTTCACGAGTGCTCGAAGTTGGGAACCGCTGTAGGTGATTCAGTTACTTTTTTTAGTTTAATGTTGTTAATGTATAAATGGTTAAATTTCATTTAATTGATGGTTAATTTTCACTTTCTCTTAAGGCGCGTTCTCACGAGTCAAGTTTAGTTGACCGATTTTAGTTGATCAACAGAAGTTGAATGAAAAACCTAGGGAGAACCTTTTGTTTCAATAAAGTTGATCAACTTTTTAGTGGATGAACAAAATTTTGAGCGAGTCAAACTTTATCGTTCAAGTATGACGCATCTTTCAGTTGAACCCGCCATCTTTCAAGTATTGACAAGTGTGAACCTCCGGATCGCCCAATTGGCCTCTCAGATTGCTTTCAACTCATAGAATGCTCCGTGTCGTTATTGCAACGGTTTGATCGATTTCAGTAGAAATATATGAACCAAAACTGATTCAAGTCGCATTCAACTTTTGCTGTTCAACTAAAATCGGACCACTAAACTTGACCCGTGAGAACGCGTCTTTACTCCTAGCAAAAAGGAAGTACTGCGATTGTGTCAGATTTTGGAAATTGAATTTTCACCAGAAATACATGTTATAGGGCCCTCAGTATATGAAAAAACTCGTAAATCGGGAGTTTTCGTTGGTGTTAAATTTTCGAAGTTATGTATTTTACTAAATACATGTTTCGAGGTTCCGTTAGAACTAAATTATTTTTTAGAGAATGCTCTGTCTGTAGAGAACAAAAATCTCAGAAACGACAAAGCTAAAAATCCAATTTCAGTTGAATGTTCGAATGGTTAGAGGCACTGCTTGGTGATCAAAATATTATAGGAAATCCCATTTCTATAATAAACAAACAAAACTTCTCACAAGACTTTTTCTTACTCCTTTTATATAAATAAAATGAAAAATTTTCTTTAAAGTCAAATTTTAGGTATTTGTTCTAACATAAATATAGAGGTGATAAGTACCAACCTACTAATCTTGGTAGATAGAGAAGTGATGATTATATTATAGACTAGTAGAGCGGTCTAAAAACTCTGAACCAACAACATATAAAATTTGAAATTAAAGCCATAAATTCCACACAACTATCCAAAATATTGTTTTTTTAGAAAAATATTTCAAATAAAGTAATACGTCTTTATCCGTGAAGTTAGTATTCCAGGCTTAAAGGAAATCGAATTAGTCGTTTTCGAGAAAATTAAAAAATCTATGCTTTATTAAGTCGCACTTCCAGTTAACGGAAATTCTTCAAATTTGAAATTCCATCAATGCTTTCAATGTGTATAATATTATGTAAATTGTAAAACCAAATATTATACTGAAGTGGTAATTTAGAGGTAAACATAACACTACTGTTCCCCCAGAACCTCCCAAAAAATAAATTTTCCCGGGTACGTGATACTAGTGAAGTAGATGTTTTGTAAAGTTTAACGAATATCGTTCGAGTTTTCGAGAAAATTACGATAAACTGGAAAAAAAAAAACTTTCAGGAAATTCACACTTCTGTTTGATGGATTTTGCTCAAACCTAAACGGGACTCCAGTTTTGAGTTCCTGCCTACTTTTGCTTTTTAAATTTTCTGTTAACACACATAGATACAATATATCTGTAAATACTAGAATTTAGTGATTAGAAGTCAAACTGGCTATTGGATTCAGCATGGAATGGAACAGTACTGTAGAATAACTCGAGCATCTCCTTTAATTAGCACCCAAATAACTTAAGTGCATTGAATAGCAAATCTCAGGATTTAAGCATTAGGGTTGATGATGCTGTATACATTCTACAAGCACCGTAATAATTTAGTTTGTCTAACTAAACGTAAGTCGTCTTTATTTAAATAAAATAATGTGAAGAACCAGGCACTCCTTTTATCGACGACATACCATTTTGTAATTATGTTGAGTCAACAAGTTTAATTCATTTCAGGAATGCTAATGTTCCATATGAATGTTCGATTGAAATAATGAAATCTATGTCCATATCTATATAAAAAAATCTTCTTATGATCTAAAATGAATATCAATTACAAGTTGAATCCGTAAAACATTAGTTTTTTTACTTATTCTTACAAAATAGTAAAAGGAAGTATTGCAATCGTGCCAGATTTTCGAAATACTTTTTGAGGTATTCTTGAGTCCAAAAAACTAGTTTTTAGAAAATGGTCTGTATGTGTGGATGTTTGTGAAAAGAATATCTCAAAAATGAAAGCTTGGAAGCTCAAACTTGATTGTTCCGTTTCAGACACGAAGATTTCGGGCAAAATCCATCAACCGGAAGTGCCCCTTTACGAATGTTTTTTTTTTGTGATATAGTTTGTTCCAAGACTATATTAGTTTGTGCAATGTACAATCAGGTTCGAGATTTTGATCTTTGCAGGTCTGTTTATCAAGATGATAAGCGAACGCCCAAAACCTGTCGATGAAGCAGCGGGCTAGGAAAATATCCCTGATGCTTTCCAGCTCTTCGGATCCTCACAACTAAACCCAACTAGTTATAATATGATAGTTTCATTGGTACTTGAAGAAAGTGTGATCTATGCATCCGTTAACATGATTTCCAAAACGTAAATATATTTCAGGCCCATATATGCGCATATTGTCATAAAGAATTCTATCGGAGGATATTATTTCTGCACATAAAATATAAAAAAAAAATTCATTAGCTGCAACCTTGTGCTAACATTTAGTAGTTTTTATTAATAAGATTACAAATCATTATATTTATAACATCTAAAAATTACAGGTCAAAAAATTCAAACTACACTTATACCTTCACTAATAATGGTACATATAAAAACGGAAAAAGAAATATAGTCACTGACTTTGAAAATATATTTCCAGAACATACTATAATAACTAAAACAGAGTTATAGTGATAAAAAAATTTATAATAAAATGGCGCATCGAGGTCAATGAAACCCCTTACTATCACACTGGTTTAAACAAGCCTGCTTGCCAGTATTAGACTAGTCGAAGTGAAGGCAGAACGACGTCAACATGTCACATCTTTTTCCAGGTACTTTAGACCCAAAATGCACTACTTTAACAAGATTTGTACTACAAACTCAGAGGAAACATCCCGAAGCAACTGGTGATCTAACGCAACTACTTATTTCTATACAATCTGCTGTAAAGGCTATTAGTTCAGCAGTAAGGAAAGCCGGAATAACCCATTTGTAAGTAATTTATGGTATGAAAGAAGCCAAAACCACTAAATTTGATTATGAAGTGTTAATTATTAACTGTATTTGCATGCTTTTTATCAGTGTAACATAACATAACCTTCCCGGCTTCAACGTATGTCATACCGAACATGTTGTTATAGGGAAATTTTAGTCATAATGTTGTAGCCTGTGACAAAATATTATACTAACGTAGTATTTAACAGTTTACCCATTATTGTTTTTATTTAATAATTAATAAATAAATAACATTATAAACCAATCTCACACTACATTTGCGGAATATAAGAAGGCTTTTAATAATTAATAGGCAAATAGACCGTAGTTGGCTTGGACTGGATATTTTTTAGTTTTCTGTTGGCCAAGAATTCAGAGTCAAAGCCCAGAATTCATAAAGTGCAACCTTAATATCTAAAACTATTTATGGAGAAAATAGTGGATTGCTAGACGAAAAAAAAAATCATAAAAGAGATATTGCCATTAAAATATTTTGAGCGAAACATAGTGTTCGGATACTCGTGTGGAACTTGAACAGAACGTCTAATTTGAATATGGATGCGATTTTTGCGTATAATGAAATATCCTTATTCAGATTTAGTGAATTATTACTAATATATTAATATTACATTTAATTTAGTAATTGATGAAAGATGCTATACGTATGCAATTTATTTGTTTGTAACTTTTCCTCGAATGTTATCTTGCGTTAAAATGAAATTAATGACTAAGCCTTCTTCTGTTTATTAAAATTATCCACTTGTTTATCAAACTGAAGTCAGCATTTTATGTGGGAAACATTTTTTTGTTGCATGTTTATACTGTATTGTTTATCACATTTTCATTTTTTACTTAATTTTGGCAGTTGATATCGAAAGTAATTAATTAGGGACACAACAATTTTTTATCGGACAAATGCAAAAAACTTAGTTTTTAATATTATCTAATTAAGAGTTAGTTTTTTTTTTTAATTAAGGCGCATCACATCTATGGTCATTGGCGCCCGAAGCCTTCTCAGTGCACTGCCGGCCTCCGGACAGTGTTCTCTTGTTACAGACAACACTATCCATCACCGGACAGTGAGCTGTAGAGGCTTCTAGAAAGAAAAAATGTAAGGGTAGTACAACTGGACTCGAACCCGCTCCTCCGCGAGAGAAAAATATGGTAGTATTATAATGAATAAACAATTAGAGACATTATAAGAATTTTTTGTTATTATTACTTTCCGTAAGAGCTGTTTAAAGGAAAAATTGCGATCATCTTTTTTAACTAAATTTGGAAAGTTCAACAAAATTGATATAGCTAGCAGAACTTTTTCTTCTCTGGAAATGTACTAGCTGTACTCTTTTTCTTCTCTTTCCTCTTATGTCGCTATAATGATGTCAAGGTCTTGCAGAGTCATTTGCAAATTTGCCTATCCTGAACCTTCTTTATTAACTCTTGAATAAAAAATCTCAGAAAATGAAATGATAATATGATCTTAAGTTTTCGGAATGCAATTGCTTTACTACACACATTTAATAAGGCTAATACTTGCGGATGAGCGGACTTCATTATAAATTTAAAAGAGGTTTGCATTGGGCGCGTCGAGCATACTAAATTCAGGAATCTTCATATCCAAATTAGTCGTGGAATGTTTTAGAAGATTGTCTGGATTCACACGGAAAGCTTCACAGCATTCATCCATGTGGAGAATCTTTGAGATTGCAGACTAAACTATTCAATTAGGACCGAGAATGAGTTGTTGCTTTCACAAACTTCACATAGGCATCTAGCTTTATAAAATATTTTGATTTATGGAGTCCTCTACCGGTCCAGTTATATAGGATTATGATTTAGAGGCGGAATATATAATACTAGTTATGTAACACATAATATGTAAATACTAATCAGACCTTACAGATATTTTATAATAATTCCCAATTTTGTAAGGTTGATATACAAAAACATTTGGTACTTGGAGTTAAGCCCGCCTGAAAACGTAGGCTTTACTCTATGAAAAATTTTTTTTTTTTTGTCAGTCAGAGGGATGTATTGTATTAGTGCATTACCACATTAATACTTTTATTTTCAATGAATTGGGAATATAGATAATTTTTTATATTGATTTAGAAACTAACCTACAAGTTCAGGGTCAAAAATAATTCCTGTATCAACAATCATAAATTCACATTTTGAAGAATTAAAAAAAAAAAAGTAATCTTTTATAACAATAAGAGCAAAGGAAAAAAAAATTATTTCATATTTGAAGGCTAATAACTAGTAAAATAAGAGAAAGTAAAAATAGATAATATACTAATGGTCCTAACAAACTAATTTTTGTTCTAAAATTAACTCTATTGATCATATTGTATTATCATTAGGTTTAAATTAAATCATTGCACTTTAATTTCTATTTGCAAGCGCAGTCAGTTGTTCTTAAAGATTCATGTTTTATCAGTTTAAACGCTAATATCTTTTGGTTTTAAGTTTTTGAACAGTTTATTGAAAAGTTTTTTTTTGCATTGTGCACTGTTTCAAGGATAAAGTTAGACTTTATGTCCCGTTATAAAATTTCTGATTAACCTTGAAATTCCTAATTTAATGTTCTCATTTTTAATTTTAACCATAATCCAATTAACTACGAAAGATTTATTTGAAAATTATTTCAATTCTTTTTTGTGTTCATAATTTAATCAATCATATGATTAAAATTTGATTTGTATATAGAATAAATTATGTGCATTTTAATAACTGCTACATTCACGTTAATTGCACGCCAATTTATACTTCTCAACATATTTACTTGTTGTGCATTATGTTATACAGTTGTAAATTTCAAATAAAAAGATATAAAAAAAAAATAATAACTGCTAAATTAAAGTTCTAAATTTATTCACTTATTAATATTTGCGCTATACACCATGTGTTCTTTTCATATAGCCCTAATACAGAGAATAAGTACTAAAATTGTACTTTAATACTTATTTATTAAGATAAATAAAGTATTAAAAATAAGTTATATCGTATACCACAACGTATCGTATAAGTTTTATCTTAGAAGGATTTCAGAACTGCATGTGAATTTTGTTCAGATCTGAAATTAATGTTAATCAGAATTTTATAAAACTAAAAATTGAATTTTTAATTGTAAATAAATTGCTTATATAATAAATAGAGAAAAGATTCTAAATAATTGAACTTGTGACCTATGTTTTATTTAAGACACAATGAATTCTATTTAATCATTTCAAATGATTAAATTATCTCTGTGAAGTTACTTGGAGAGATTGAAGGAATTTTATTTTTTCAATATATTGTCCTTTTCTGTAATATTTCGATTTACTTAAAAACTGTTTTTGATGGATAAATATGTAATTTTCTAAAAAAATACTGTTTTTAATTGGAAAAACGTTTTTTATGTTTTTTTGTTTTTCTTTTTACAATACTAGAAGCAACATTTTAACAAGCATTGTAAAGAATTATTATTTTTAAAGTAGTTTTGAGTTCTTATTCCTAGATTACAAAATAGGTTTTTGAGTGCAGTAATACCATATAGTTTTGGTGAATCTACTTATCCATTAAACGTCTATATCTGTTGCTTCCATAACTGATTTCCAATTGACTTACTTGGCAGTACCGGAGTAGCATATTTCAGATTGGCCACTGGACATGTCTATCTGAACAAATTCATCCATAGGATGGCTGTAGTAGATTATATCATTTGCATTGCATTTACCTAATTGCAGAAATGGATGCGGACTACCTCAACGCATGTCGCACTGCAAGATGTGAGAAGCGACCTAAAAGTATCTTCTCTGGAGAACAATCAGGGAGTTGGTGAAAATAAATAAATAAAAAAAAGGCGTCAATAACATCCAATATATGGAGCAAATTAAGAATATTTTTGTCTTTAAAAAGCTTCCTCTAAGTATTGCAGTTTAGAACCATTTCCTTTTAGTATAATATTTTTCTTCATATTTGATAGAACAATAACATTTATTAAATTAGCATTAATAGATTGAAACTTATAATATATATTCCTCAGATGTATCTTAAAATCATTTTTCTCGGAAAAATCTACTTGTTTCATTTTTGAGGTTTGCAGATCCATCTGGACTAACTTCTAAAAACAATGTTTTTGTGGTACGGTAAACCACAGTGACGGCAGTCGGACAAGAATATAGTACTTCGTGTTATTGTAGCGATTTCTGTTTAAATCTAATGGGTTAATAATTAGTATTTTTATACGCTATTGTTTCACAGATAAGGATTGCATATTATGTGCTAGAGACTGAAGAATTTTATAGTAATAATAATAATTTAATTATTGCCATTTACTTAATACAAATTATAAGCAGATAGAATTTTATGCTAGCGAATATAACAATTAAGTCTAGCTGCAAGTAAACAATAGCCTAATACAATAGAATATTTGTTTATTCTTTTCTTTTTTTGTTTTGAACAGGTTCATTTCAAACATATTTTTTTAATTAAATATTTTAATAATTTTAATCATCTTATTTATTTTAGATATGGATTGGCAGGTTCTGAGAACATACAAGGAGAGACTGTTAAAAAGTTAGATGTACTTGCTAATGAGTTGTTTATAAACATGATACGGTCGTCTTATACAGCCTGTTTACTCGTTAGTGAAGAAAATGATGAAGCAATAGTAGTAAGTGCTTTAACTACTCTATTACTATTGTTACCCAATAACAATTATAAAAATTAAATATAAAAATAAAATTAATTTAAAAATAGTTGTTTACTTAAGCAATTCTATAATTTTAATAAGATTTGCATTAATTATATACAAAATTCAATCGATAAAATTACTTCAAAAATTAATAGCACAACTCTCTTGTAAAAATTTTTTGATAACTTTACCAGCATGACTGGAGGATAAGTCCTAGAAAATGAGGAAACGCAAATTGAAAGAGGAAGTAGAAGAACAGTTTCGGAAAGTCCATTATGGTTGTGCTGAACCACTGAACTTAAATGTTCTAGATGCTCTTAATAAATCACGCAAAATGTGTAAAATTAAAACAATTTATTTTGGTTAGCAAAATCAAAACTTCTTTGGAGGCTTCGGGTTCTAGAATTGAAGGAAAAACAGATATGAAATTTCGTTTCGGAAAAATTATTAGAAAACATAAAATAAAATTACTTCTACGTGTGTGAAGATAATAAGAACAGTGGACATTAAACTGATACGAAAATTGAATGTCAGTACCCGTTATTTATCTGGGTTTTAATCCCAGAGCTTTTTTAGAAACTTATGTTAATCGAAAAGATAAACCACTACTTCTATATAAAGCTTTGCTTCATCTACTGGAACGCAGTTAATAATATACTGAATGAGAGAATCATGTCTTTACGTTTGTGCAGTTGATCAACTAAGTTCAGAGCATTAAAGAAGAATGTCCGTTAATCTTGATTGTGGACCGTAATTTTCTAAAAGTTTTCATGTTAATAAGTCTACTAACATCAAATTTATGTTCATCAGCCTCTCTGTAATTAGATTCGTTTCTTCTCTTAGGTATAGTGAATAATCTTAATCAACATTTTATTTTAACAGTAAGATTTTCTTTGCATTCAAGTTTTCAAAACAATGTTTCACTTCAAGTTCACAATTTATTCCAAAATCCAAATTTTATGCTTATTTTTAGATTCCTCCTGAAGAACGAGGCAAATATATTGTTTGTATGGATCCATTAGATGGATCTTCTAATATTGATTGTTTGGTTACAATAGGATCTATATTCGGAATTTGGTAAGCAAAATAAAAGAAAGTCATAAATACGTTACACAATTTTGTTAATTATTGTTAATATAATTATGATCGGTATTATTTTTATTATTATTTTTTAAGGAAAGCACCTGATTCTGTACAAGTTACTGATAAACTTGCCCTGAACAGAGGATGTGAGCTAGTTGCAGCAGGTTATGCTATGTATGGTAGCGCTACTGTTATGGTAATATGTGTGGGCAAAGGATCAGGAGTGCATTCATTTACTTTAGATCCAGTACGTTTTAATTATTGTCTATTTAGTTTAATAAATAGAATATATCTATTATCAAATGTATTCATCCTTTTCTAGTGTGTCTGCGTTAGATTTCGAAAACTACGGAAACATTTAAGGGTTATAGCTTTTGTTAATATTGACGTTCAAAAACAAAAAGGAAATTTGATTGTTTTCAGGAAGTTGGAGAGTTTCTACTTACTGAACGGGATATGAAGATTCCTGAAAGAGGAAACATTTACAGTATTAACGAAGGATATTCCTATGTATGGGATGGTGCTGTCACTGAATATGTTGCAAAGAAGAAAGATCCTAAAGTTAGTTAACAAAACAAATTAAACACATATATAAGTGACTTTGAAAAAATTAAGTTTCTTTTTCATTTGATTTCAGGAAGGTAAACCATACAGTTCCAGATATGTGGGCTCTATGGTTGCAGACGTTCATAGGACTTTGAAATATGGTGGGATATTTATGTATCCTGCAAATAAAAATTCACCAAAAGGAAAGGTATAGACATTATTAACTACTTTTCTATATTCGCTGATTGTTTTCTAACATGTTTCGAATTGGCGAAAATCCAAGCGTTAAAAAATATAGTTATAATGATGAGGTATACTATAAACCTCCTTATAATCATACTACTTCGAAATCCTCCTCTCAGGAAAATCTCTGGAGGGCATTCATGTTAAGAGGAACATGCAGAGCTTGTCACTTGCTGTACGTTTATCCAATAATTCTTTTGCTTTTGTTACAATTGATAATTATTCAATCGACATATTAAGTGCCTGCAACATAAGACAAAATATTCAATTAGCACCATCATTCTCAGATTCTTGTCGCTCTACCTTCAGTATATAATATAATACAAAAATGAAAGATATTTCAATTTACTCTGAAGTATTTGAGAATGAATTGCATATCACTATCTTATAAGTGAGAGCTATCAACTAGCGGAAAGTTCCTTGTTCAGGTCGTCTGAAAGTGCCTGCGCCTCTCTAACATATAAATACTGCTTAATTTTAGATGAACCGATTATCTCAGTTATCTAAAATAAATTAAACCTCAGTAATAAAAACAAATCAAATTTAGAACTGCATTTTTTGAGTACCAGAGTTATGGTTAAGATTTTTTATGCCAGAAAGATGCTATTATTATTCTGTTTAAGATATGCTCAGTATATAACTCTTAGATTCTTTTTTTTTTTAAATTAATTCCACATACGATGTTCATTGTTTACATCGCTGCACTTTCATCATTTGCCTCAAAAAATGATGAACATTGTCTTTATCTTTCTGTAAATTCATGTTATTGCCCACTTGGTAGCGCAACAATCAGAGGAGAATCTCAACATATCGCATTGTTTCACGTAAAACAAAGGGCAGTTGATTTGTTCCTTGTTCCTAGCAGGAAGGATCAGCTAACCTAAGAGTTTGGTGCTAGAGCGAGCAGTGTTTTCCTACCCTTTCAGTTTTTTATGCAGTGTGTTCAGTCTTTTATGTTTGTATGCGAAGATTGAAGAAAATCACAAAAAAAAATCGTTCAGCAAAGACACAATTCGTGAACGTTATAAATAAAACCTTCGTGTCAGTTGCGGTGTTACCTAAACGGAATTTCAAATTTGAACTTACTGCGATTTTCAGATTTTTTAGATTCGTTATTCACATGCATGCGCCCTGACGCTAAAAACTTCGTTTCTCAAATTAAACTCAATTTCGAAAAATTGATACGACCGCCTTAGCGATAAGACTCGATCTTACAACAGTAAATGAAAGTAAGAATTAAAAGTCTAAAAAAAATATTGTTCCTTAAAATTTGCAGCAAAAGAAGTGGACGTGAGTGTTTCACACATGATTTTTTTTTTTTTTTGACAAAGCCTTAGGTTTGAAAAGATTCTCTTCTTCTGTGAATATTTCTGAATATTTTTATCAATTTTCTTTTCCAGTTAAGAGTATTGTATGAATGTCTGCCAATGGGATTCATTATTGAAGAGGCCGGTGGATTGGCTTCTACAGGAATCGTTCCTCTGTTGACAGTGGAACCAGTCGATATACATCAGAGATCTCCTGCCTTCCTTGGTTCACGATTGGATGTTCAAGATTATTTAGAAATTGCTAAAAAGCATTCGAGATGTTGAACTTAATATGACAGTTAACATTAAGTTCGTTAAAATGAATAAATCGAGGATTGACTTTTTTGTTTCAAATTTTATTTTTATATATATATAAATATATATATATATATCTTCTTTGTTTGTATTCTTTAGAATATTGTACATCTGAAAGTGCCTCACTATTAAATTGAAAGATTTTGCAGTTAATTTTATTTCGCCACCAATCATCTAATCATTTTCAACCTATCATAATTTATTTTCAATTTACTTTAATTAAAACAGTTTTTTTTATTGGCTCCTATAACCCGGAATTCAACAAAGTTAGAGTTTTTATAATTTGCCCTCAAATTGTTTGTTGCAAAATATCTACATGATGTTTTTTAACATAGAAAAACAAAAAGAAGAAAATATCAATAATTAATAGAAATCTTTCCTGTATTAACATGTTTCCCGTCTTAAAATAATCGATTTTAGTTGACTAATTAAACGTTAATTATGTAAAGTATGAAATGAGACTAACTACTCCAAAAGCAGTTAAATTAAAATTAATTTAGTAAGAAACGAATAGTTAGGCCTTACATATAAATTTGAAATTTAATATTCCAAGAATAAATACAATAAGAAAAATTAAAAAGTTTAAATGTAATAATAAAATTAAACTAAAATACTTATTTTAATTCCATTCATCTATAATAACGTTCCCTCTTAGACTATAATACTATTAATGAACTGAAATTAACGGTTATTTGTAAATATGGACGGCTACAGTTTAACAGTTTATTAAATTATAATTGAAGTAAAAAAATCTCAATGAATTTTTAAAATACACTTGCACATTCGAAAGAAAAGTCCTTCGGAAAATTTATGGAGCCCAATTAGATGGACAGACATGGAGGCGAAGGACAAGAGGTGAGTTGAAGGCTATCCATAAAGAGGCAGACATAGTGAGCCTCATCAAATTGGATAGACTGCGTCATATTGCCAGGATGGGCTCTAGCCAAGCTCCTCTTGCTAGATGAACATGTTTACGCAACACGCAGGAAAAGAAGGCCGAAGTAGCGTTGGATAGATGGCGTTAATGAGGATGTACAAACCCTGCTTGGGTGCGTATTGGAAAATAGCAGCGCAAGGTAGAGACGGTTGGCGAAGTTTGTTAGTGGAGGCAAGATCCGCGCTGGCGGGATGTAGTTAAAAAAAATTTTTTGAATAATTGTGAACCCCTTTTTTTGTCAAGCATAATCTTAAAATTTTATAGCAGTTTAATTTCATATATTTTTTAATTTTTCTTTTTCTGTGCATAGTCAAAACAATATTTACCTTTCTATTTGCTACTTATCGTGAGTATATCTATTTCTGTGGATCTATTTTAATTAATATGTAATTTTTTTAGATGTAAACATGACTTTTAAAAGAAAATTATAAAAAATGATCAAAGCAATACATTATTGAATATACTAATAAAAGTATAAAAATTAAATTGAATTTAACCAGGAAATCTTTGAATTCAAAGCCTCTCATCAGCAAATCCAATAAGCATATTTCCCATATCAAATTTTACATAATATCTTGTAAATAATGCACCTCCTAAAGCCCATATATTATTAGATGCATTTTTAAATGAAGCTAAACATATTGTTGTTGGACCCCATGTCATCTTTTGCCCATAATCATTTCCTTTCAGTGTGAAATTTTTACCTTTCAATACGAAAGTAATTCTTCGCAACTTAGCAGCAGTACGAGAGACAAAGTATCTTCCAAAATTGACAGACCTAATAACTTGATTAAGCTCATCAATATCATGCTGTGGACCTCTTATAGTGTTTTCACTAGTATCTGCATAGGCCAAACATCCTGATTGGCAAAATGTTTGGCCTCCTTTCTTGCTTGTAAAAATCTCCTTAATTTGGAAAGTCCATATTCCTGTTTTTTATATTATTTTTACTTCAGTAGAATTCCCTAAATAATGCCTCTTTTGAACACCCCCCAAAACATTATAGTGCCACCTTTTGGATATGATGGGTCTCGGTCCATATAAAATGAAAAATTCTCCTGATATACTACTCTTTGATTTATCATATTATAAAAAAATGGAAATAAAAATTATCAAAAGCAAAGCCTATTACACCATCTACTTTGTGGAAAAATAAAATCCATGGCATTTCTCACATTTCTGCAAATCTTTGATTCGTCACATTTACTTGACCTCAAAATATCGATAAAGACATTAAACAAAAATGAAGAAAATGCCTGCTATTTTGTGATACTAGTTTAAAACAAAGAATAATATTTGCTTCTCATACGATGCATAATGTTATTGGGGAGTAGATACAGTATCAATTGTTTAAGATAATTAGGAAAGAAAAGTATTCTGATGACCGTTGATCTATTATGTTTGAATAAATTTAATTAGAATCGGTCAAGAAAAACAGTATTTTTGTGTTTCAATATAAGACAACAATGAGAGAAAGTAGAAATAAAAAATGCTGGGAAAAAACACAAGCAAGCATCAGGAGGCATTCTTTAACAAATTATTTTCCTGGGAATTCAAATAGCCATTGACCAAACAGCTTTTCTAGGGGGGGTTGAGACATAGCGCACTACCATGAAATATAAAAAAACACAAAGTAACTATAATTAAACAAAATAATATAAAAAAACCCATCATCTTTTGGATGTTTGGGTGGGGAATGGCTATAAAGCCAAATGCTATATCCACTCTGTGTTAGTGTTTGTCCATAGAATGTAGTCGTTTCTGAATGTATATTCAATTTAGAGATTGGGCTCTGTGCAGGTCTATCAAGATGTTGGTCGCACGCCTGAAACCTGTCGATGACAACAAAATGAAGCAGCCAATCACGGAAAATAACTCCGATGCATTCCAGCTATTTGGTCCGATCACAACCAAACCAAAACTATTTATACGACAGTTTCAGTGGTACAAAGAGAAAATGCAAATCTATGTAACCGCTAATATGATTTTCCATAAAGTAGGATCTGTGTTTTTTGTTTCGGAGCCGAAGAATTTGCCGGGGAGTTTCAGTGTTGTTCCATAAGCGAATTCGGCGGGTGTTGTCTCCGTGTAATCAATAATTGATGAACGTAGTCCTAGTAAGACAGTCGGCGAAATTTCGTTGCAATTGTGGTGGTTGAATGCTGCTTTTAAATAATGATGAAAACGCTCACTTAGCCCTTTGATTGCGGGTGGTGTGGGGTAGTTCTATTCAATATGCTACTCAGATATTGCCTTCCCTGGTCTGTAGTGATAGTCTGAGGTACACCAAATCTTGCAATCCAAGCAGCATACAGTGTACGAGTGATGGTCTCCGCTGTGATGTTGGGGATGGAAAATACCTCAGGCCAGTTTGTGAATCGGTCAATACAAGTAAGGCAAAACAGATTTTCTTCTGAAGATGGCAATGGACCGATAATATCTACATTAATATGTTCGAAGTAGCTATCACTTCTGGGTATCGTTGAATGCCGGTTTTGTTGTGTCTCGAAATTTTTGATTTCTGACATGCTAGTCAATATTTTGCCCAAAGAGTCGATTCTTTCGCCAGCGATGGCCAGATCTACCGCTTTTTAAACATTTTCGTGGTTCTTTTTATTCCCGGGTGCGCTAAGTTGTATACCAAACGAAATACTTTTCCCTCATGTTTTGTTAAATTTATTTAAAGTTTTAAAGTAATAAATTACGTCGGGGTCACCAGTTGTGGGGTTTTGGAGGATATTTCTTTAATAAAAATGAAAGTCAAAGATATGTATAACTAAGAAAGAAAAATACTTTTTATTTTTAAAAACAATTGAGAATTGAGCAATACAAAACACAATATAATCATTTAACTATTATCATAACTTCCCTAGTCTTCCTCGACCGAATAGCTCGACCTATAGCTGATTTGTTGTTTAACAGCTATAGTAGATTTTAGTATTATTATTATTATTATTATTATTATTAAAAAAACAAATGGCTAATTTGCATATGTTACGTATAACTTCATTTTTAGATATTACCTAACATTACATAACACAACATAGCACATTCCATTCATTACATCTACAATTTAACAGAACAAAAAAAATGCAAACTACACTTAAACCCAGTACCCAGCACATAAAAACCGAAAAAGAAATATTGTCGCTGATTTTGAAAATATAATTCCAGAACATACTGCATACAACAGAGTCAGTGATAAAACAAATCATAATAAAATGCCGCATCGAGGTCAGTGCAACTCCTTATTATGACACTAGTTTAAACAAGCCTGCTTGACAATACTAGACTAGTCGAAGTGAAAGAGAACGTCAGCTTCTCATTTCTTTTTCCAGGTACTTTAGACCCACATTGCACTACTATGACAAGATTCGTACTAGAAGAACAAAGGAAACATCCTGAAGCAACTGGTGATCTAACGCAACTACTTATTTCTATTCAATGTGCTGTAAAGGCTATTAGTACAGCAGTAAGGAAAGCCGGAATAACACATTTGTAAGTAAGAAGTAATCATTTGGTATGAAAGCAGAATCCAAAATCACTAAATTTGATTATGAAGTGTTTTAACCTATTTGCGTGCTTTGATTAATACTAACATAACATCGTCTCCCCGGCTTCAACTATAAATCGTGCCAAGCCCGTGCTTATTGCAAAATGTTAGTCACATGGTTAATTTTATTGAAATCATACGCCAAAATATTGTATTGCTTATTATTTAACAGTTTATCAATTGTTCGGAGAGATGAATTATGTCTAGCACTTATTAAATTTCACTATCTTTACTCATACAACGATTTTTCATAGTTTCAACTAAGCCATTAATGTTACTTGATACCAGGCCATCCCAGATATGTTTAGCGCCAACTGAGCAAGGCATCTCTTTCAATTCAAGCACCCTATTAAACGGTACATTCTTGAGGTCTTATGATTTTTAATAACCTTTTATAGCATTACTTGACAAGTTGATTGTTAGACATAGTTAGTAGGTTACACCACCCCCCTAACATTCTTTTAAAAAGATTGCAGATCGTATGAGTGATTCCCTATTCTGTCCAACAAAACAATCCGCAGTAGTTATTGAAAGATCTAATAAATATTTGAAAAATTTTAACTGACCTCTTTCAACTATATTTACATATTCCGACATATATAAGAGAACACTTTCAACTAACGAGTCATACATCTGGCATTTAGTGTGCCAAGAATCAGATTTTGATGCACACAATAATGAAAATATTCTAGAGTTCGCGACAGCGCTCCTCGCTAGAGAAGCCAAACAAGCTTACCTGAAGATTCTGAAAGAAGTGACGGAATACCTAAATAGACGTATGACTGGCAATTTTAGTTTTACTGGCATTTATCTGTAAGCAGAGCCCGCTCTAGGGGCGGGCAACCCGGACATTTGTCCGGGGCGCCATTTGGCTGTAAGTTTAGGAAAAATATTTTTGTGTTAAATACTCAAATTTCACTAATCGATTTTTTCGTTCGCTAAAAATTTATAGTGCGTGGCCTATTTAATTGTTTATGTATTAAAGCCAAAAATATTTACTTTATTATTGAAAAATTACCGCAGAATTTGTAAAGGATGATGCTTGAACTTGTTTGAATAAGCATATACCTTCTCTGAACAGAATAGCATTACAATGCAAACAGAGAGCTGCTTCAGCTTGAGTTTGAACATGCATAGATTTGCTTAATAAACTGCTGGTAAAGAGTTTTGGCCACCTAGAATAAAAATGTATTATATTTATTTTTGTTAATTTCATGATTTGTTATGAATGAAATAAAATGCGAGTAATTCAAAATGTTATATTTAATCTATATACAATAATATAAGCGATAACAAATTCATTACAAAGTGTAAATCTTTCCCAAAAATAAATTTCGACTGAACGGCTTTTTCATCAAAGTGACCACCTCTCCGCTTAATTACTTCTCTTATAATTCTAGACATTCTCTCAATCAATGTATTGATTGTGTCGAATTCAATATTACTCCACACACTGTACAGTATCTGCCACAGAGCATTTAGAGAATTAGGGCACTTGAGACGAACTTTCTCATCTAGCTCAGCCCACAAAAGTTCAGTTGGGCCAGACCATATTGACACATATTTTTCATCTTCTTTTTCCTTAAGGTATTGTCTACATAATTTGGAAGTATATTTAGAGTCATTGTCCTGTTGCATAATGATTTTTTCCCCAATCAATCGCTGACCGCAGAGTAAAAAGTGATTTTCTAAACTTTTGAGACAAACAAATAATGCGAAAATCTTAAGGTTCAAATAAAGGTTGTACAAGAAAAAAATTATGTTCCTAATCAAAATGATGATCCGTTGACAAAGTCTGCATTTTCCCTCATAGTCTACATTTGACATCCCTAAATTTATTTAGTCTACTGCCACGATTTAGGAAAAAGAGATCTGGTATAAAACAACCACCCTTCATTCCTTTATTGTATAATTCATTTGCAAATAAACGGTTAGTGTAGATGTATTATAGACAAATAAAGGAGGTGAGGATTATACTATTTACCTAAATAAGATTGCGTTGTATGATAGCAAGCTCTCTATCAATCCAGTAGCAATGCTTGCGACGGCAATTTGCAGGACAATTTAAGTCTCGGGATAGAACACCCTTCACAATTATTTGGAAGAATATTTTAAATCGGAAGAATATAATAAATACATGTAACTTAATAAGAGAGAAAATAACTTAATTAATTTTAGAGTCACAAGGAGCCCTTTTAACAAATAATTGAATAATTAATAAAAGACATAAAAAAAGATAGAGTTAAGGAACAAATGTAAAATTCTTTTTTTATAACTGCTTTAAGAATGTAATTGTTATAGATGAAGTTTATAAAATTAGGACTATTCTTATAAAACAAAACAAAAAAAAATCAAATTTCACATTTTAATTGAAATAAAAAAAGGAAAATACATAGTTAAAAACGAATAAAATTAACGTTTCTGAATTCTCCGCCAGGTAACAGCACTTACTTAATCTAGAATTTGTAGTAGTTCAAGTAATTGCCGCTAGAAAGCATAAGCTTCTAGATATACAGAATTGTACTCGTAGTTCCAAAATTCGCCACCCGATCACAGCGCCATCCTATGATGTAAAAATTTTAATAGTTTCAATGGACTCCTAAAAAAATCTTTGGAAGTAGCGACACCTAGTGACAAACTATATAACCATAAATACAATTGATTTCTCAGTAGGTGTTGTTATCTGGTGGCCATGTTTATAACTACAAATATACTAATTTTAATTACTTACTTTATTAATTAGAAAACAAAAAAAATCTGGTGTGAAACACTCACACAAGTTTCTCTTACTCCAGTTTTCAAAATTGTAATCGACAAACTTTATAGTTAGTACACAAATTTAATAAAATTCTTCGGTGTTTTTATAGAGAAAATCACAAAAACTGAAAAAATTACTTAGATGTACATTATAATCGAAAAAAAGAAAGGTACACTTCATTTCTAAACTAGAAATAAATGAATATATTAATATATATTAATAAAATACAAATATTTATTTATCTTTTTTCCACGTTATATTTCTTCACAAGCTATTAAGATAATTCTTGGCATATTATTTGCCAAGATATTTTTGCGGAATATTGCTTGATATGATATTTTTTCCTTCTTTCTTTTTCATGAGAGGGTTCAGATTTTTTACATTTGTTTTTCAGCTAGAAGCTATAGAGGGCTGCAAATGTAATATTATCGTATGTAATAACTTAGATACGATGTTAAAATAGAAATTTAAGACTATTGAAGGATAGATTCAAATAGCAATCCATCCTATATAATCAGTATTTTTATAAGCATTTATACATATAAATATCTACTTATTATTCAAGTATTTAACATTATTTCATTACTTTGAAGATTAAGCTGTAATGTTTATAATGTTTATAACATACAGTTCAAGAACTTTGATCTAAATCTTGTCAATAAAATTTACGGGCTAATTTCATTTGTTGGTATTTGATTGAATATTGTATTTGATATATTTTTGAAAGCAGCTTCAAAATCTCTTGAAATGGCTGGTCCCATTGCTTGAAACATTTCTTGAGAAATTTCATTCAATATGTATTTATTTATTGCCTAAAGAACTATACATTTCTATAGCAAGAGATTGACCTATGCTGAAAGCTGAACGAAAAATACAAACGTTACAAGAAGAAACATTGCAAACATTACAGCTTAATCTTCAAAATAATAAAATAATATTAAATACTTGAATAATAAAGTAGATAGTAACAATGTGTTAAATATATTTTATTTATTTATACAAATTATTTTAAGGAAGGAGTTTGAGGGATCTCCTCGTAGGTATTAAATAATACCTTCACAAACCTATGTGTATCTTTCCTCCAAAGCCTCAGAGATAAAATAAAATAAGTGGTTTATCTTTTCTGTATTTTATATATCTAGTAAGTTAGCAAAAACATAAGAACTGTGTGAAGGTAAATACCTATTTAACAATCTCCTTCTCAAACATTTATAATAAGGGCATTCCAAAAAAAATAAAGTGCATAATATTATCATTTTTTCCCACCGCACAAGTAAAGCAACTCTTTTAGGATCAAATAAATGGGCTATTCAAATAACTAGATTTTTTTAGTTATTAGAGACCACGGCGCCTCCCAGATGTCCTGCGCTCCTATACAATAAAGCATTTCTCTCACAAGAGCCACCCAGTTAAAGGAATGTCAGAACCATTCAAAAGCTTCATAGGTCGTCTATAGCATATCTTCAGGGTTGAGCTGCTTTATATCGATTAAATCTTCAGCCAGAATCTTACAGATTTATTAAAAATCTTGGTTTTCACTTGCCGTCATTCAACTTCCAGCGAACGAAACTATTGGGGACTTGTCGTGGCAGATTTAAGAACAACTTTAAGATATCATTTGGACACGATCGACTATAGTGAAGTAGTTCAAGGCCAAATTTTTTAACTGATCCCAAACTTTTGATTGGTAGTGTATATATTCTTAAGGGGCGGCAATTTGTCTTTTTGTCCGGGGCGACGTAACCGCTAGAGCGGGCGCTGCTGTAAGGTATGTTCTTTACAATAAAAAGAAAGTTTATCAAATCTCCTTGTTTGCATTACCTTTCCCAAGTATTCACACCTCATCCTGATTTACATAATCCAGAAATAACCCACCCAATCGAAGAAGACTCTCCCCTGCCTCTCTCCCCACCCCCAAAGCCATTTAACCCTTCTGATGTAAATTATATTATATGTCATCTATCACTGAAAAAAGCTCCTGGCTCCGACATAATCACCGCACAAATCCTTCGCAGCCTTCCCAAAGAAGCTATCATTTTTCTACCTATATCTGTAACTCCGTATTAAGGACACTTACTTTCCAAAACAGTGGAAACTTTTCAATATTCGTATGATCCCTAAACCAAAGAAACCTAAACATATCCCAGCTTCCTACCGTCCGATAAGTCTGTTATCTATAAAGGGCAAAATACTAGAGAAACTCCTACTCAAACACATCCTACCTATCATTGATTCCTCTAATCTTATCCCAAATCACCAGTTTGGCTTTAGACACCACCAATCAACTATTCAACAGTGCCATCGCGTTATAGACACCATTGCTTCCTCTGTTGAGCGGAGAGAGTGCTGTTCTGGCGTCTTTCAAGATGCAAACAAGCTTCTGATGGGTTTGGCATATATATATAAGTAAACAATCCTTTAAGTAATTTTAGTCATGTTTTTTTTTTGGTTTTCTTGTTAATATTGCAAATTCGGCTGGATGGATTTCCAGTCGTCTTGCACTTTGAAATTTACAACTACAGGGCTTTAAGCTCCCGCAACAAGAAAATAATCTGACCATATAAGTGGCGTGAATGGAGCCATCACCCATTGCTGACTCTCCTAAATATTATTTACTGATCTTCATCGCCGAGAGAAACACGTGGCAAGACCCATGTGAGACGTCGGGTGGCATTGTCAGAAAGTGTCAAAAATGAAAGCTGATGGATTGGATTAGTGGATTGGGATGACCTGACAGCAAAGAGTGAAATTTTTCGTTGCGAGCTTTTATTATGCCCTTGATGAATGGAATGTTGAGGTCGTTATGAAAGGTTCTGTTAGAGATTTAGTATGGAGAGTTGAAGAATACGGCGAAGAATTTCAGACTGAATATTGGAGACGGTAGATATTAGAATGCTTGGCTAACCCCCATATTTCTAGTCCTTAAGTCCATATCACTATCAGGAATACGTTGTTTACTGACGTTATATTTCATTTTTCAGTGTCGTTTTGATTGTCTGACAAGCAGATGTGCTGGTAGTTAGTAACGTTTCTTTAGTCCTTGTCATTTGAGTCTTGTGTGCAGATTGCATGTTAGTCGTTCGTCAATGTCAAGCCCAAGATATCGTATTGTGCCGACGCAAGGAAGTACAATCTGATTTAGATATATTGAAGAGCAAGTAGTACGTTTAAGTGTGAAGGTGATATTCTGGCATTTTTGAATATTCATTTTTGTTTTCCATTTAAGAAACCATTAGTCTAGAGAATTTAAGTGTTGCCGCAATATACGGGTTGATTGAACTGGGTCAGAATGAAGAGGGAGAGAATGGCTATGTCCTCTGCTTATGTGAAAATGTGAGGATAAGGTTGGGAGATCAGAAATGTATAGTATAGAAAGAAGAAGTAGTAGAAATGTATAGTGTATAATGAAAAAAAGGATAGGCCAAAAATAGTACCTAGAGAACAAGGTAACTATGAGGGGTAGCTTTAGCCTTCATTAACATAGAAGCGTTAGAAAGTATGACTTAAGATTGAGATAGTATGTGTGAGGCAGAATTTGTCTCAACTTCCACAGCAAACCCGGACGCCAAACCTAATCAAATGTTCTTGCGGAACATCGAGAAAGGCACCCGAGCAATATTGCTTCCGCTCAAAGGAGGAGGAGCTAAGATCACTAGACGATGTCATTAATGAATAGTAGAATAGAGATTGCGAAATACCAATAGGTGGTGAGGTAAAAAGGTTTGCATAATAAGGCAAGAATAAAAAGATTGAGAAGTATGTCTAATATTTTTCCCAATAATGGTAGAAGGCTTATATGTCTTGTTGCTGTCCAGAGGAATTTGTTTTTGGTTGTAAGAGAAGCTGTGTAGTCACTGTGTGTTGTGTCCATTCAAAATTTCGCCAAAGCGTTTTTTTGTTGTGAAGGTGTTATATTTTTGAATATGAAGTGCGGGTGGTCAGGCCGCAAATGCTCCAGCCAGTAATATGTAATCAATGTCTGTCAAAAAATAAAACACGTATCAATAATAGAAGGAATTCTAGCATATGGATCGGATAGCTGGGATACTACAAGGAAGATGCGCAAAGGTAAGTACTGTAGAAATGGATTTTTGGAGAAGGTGTTTGAAAAAAACGAGAAGAGACAGATTAAGAAATGAAGATAATAAGGAAGGAAATGGAGTTTAAGGAGATTGGGGAGAGATTAATTTAGAAAAAACTGAAATGGTTTGGACACCTCAGAAGAATGCCCCCACAAAGATGGCCAGATATGGTGAGAAAGTGGAATCCGGAGAAAAATAGAAGTCGAGGAAGACCAGCCCGAAGTTGGAAGAGGATTCAGAGGAGCAGACGGCAGGCAGAAGGTGACTGGTGGGACAGAGATTTCTGAGGGACAATTTGACCTGACGCAACCCAGCAAAAGGGAAACGCCGGGAAAATAAGTAAGAATCCGTTATATATTGTTTTATCTTAATATATCTAGTTAGGATATCTGGTTTGGTGCCAAATTGATCTTGTTAGTTATTAACGTCTAATATGAAGAGGAAAGTTTGTCTCTTGAGAAGTTTGGGTTGGTAGTCTTACTGCTGAATCCTAAGCGGATGTCTCTATAGCATTAGTCAAGTCATGAACTGCGTCGTCAATTTGTTCTCTTATTTTTAGAGGCACTGTCAAGTCCAGTTTATCTTCAACTAGCTTATGGAACATTTCCTAATTGGTTATACTAGGAGTCAGGGTAGATCTGTAGGCAGTGTGCATAGGATGTGTGTGGAGCTCTAGTAGAACTGGAATATGATCAGAAGAAAGGTCATTTAAAGTGTAAATGTCTGAATGTATATAGTGTGAAAAGTGATGTAAATAGTGTGAGAAGTAATGAAAAAGGATACAGCAGAGTTTGAAGAAAAAGTTAAACAGGTAATTACGAAATTTAGAATGGCAGAATTAGTGCTAATCTGTCATATGCTTAACCTTGATTGTGAGGAAGATATGATGAATGTGGCCACAAGAATATGTGGTGGTCTAGCTAGTTTGGAAGAGCTGACAGGGAAGCGGGATTGAAGAGATAGGGGTAAGAAAGGAGTATGACAATGATAAATGAAATTGCGAAACCGAAACCATTAACATCTTGTTTAGAAATGTTTTCAGGAACTGGCTTGACGGAAGAGAAATTAATGAATGGAGTAATTTTGAACGCATCATTAAGACGACATACATGGACCAGATGATATGGAAGAACAAGGAAAGAAATGTTGCGTAGATTGCAAGGGTGCTTCGAAGATACGGAAGTATATTATTAGGAAAAGACAGAATGTGTCGTGCATTACATTACCGTTCCAAATCCTTAAGATACAAGTATGAGAAGGATTGTAGTCACGAGAGTGTGTTCATTTGTTACCGATTGAGCATGAATATGAGGAATACCTGCGCGATTCCATTGCAGATTAACAGAGCTCGACGAGAGAGAATCAGCAACGATAGAGCTCAGTAGCTGACTGGGAATCGCTCTACAATCAAGTCAAACCTTAGGAAAGTAGCTGGAAAAGGGAGTGAAGAGACCATAACATGGTTCCGCTGTACTGGAAAAGGGTATGTGGCATCAGAATGCTCTAGAGGTCCATCACGTGCACGGCAATTTTGATACAAAAACAGGTTGAAAGCAATAGGAGCTGAGGGACTATTTAACCAATTAACTAAAATTATTAAATATCTTAATATTAACTAACAAAAAATTAGCTAACAGAAACAGTTAAGATATTTTCCTTCTTATTTGATAGAACAATAACATTAATTGAATTAGCATTTTTGATTGAAATGCTAATTTCAATTCTAATTTTACTACAGATTCAAAAACTAATTTTACTACAGATTCCTCAGAATTTCCCTAAAATCTGTTCCTCGGAATAATCTTTTTATTAAAAATGATTGACATGCATGTATAATTTTGCTGAAGATCAATGGAGGAATAAATTACGGAGTTTCAAGTTTGAACTGTTATAGCGATTTGTTTCATTTTTGAGTTGGGCAGATCCAACTGGATGAATTTTCTAAAAATAACTACTTTACGGTCTGGTAAAACTCAATAACGATAATGTTATTGCCCCCTTTATAATGTTATTGTCCCTTTTGCTGCAGCTGTTTCTGTTTAAATCTAGGTATTTTTCTTTAAGAGGATATGCGCTGCGACCTGAAAAATCTAAATCTAGGGGTTAATAATTAGTATTTTTTACCCATATGTTTTTAGAGGTAAGGATTGTATAGCTAGAGACAATGTTATAATAATAATAATTTCTTAATTGCTATTAATTAATAATTTATTATAAACTAATGACTTTTATGCTGGTGAATATAACAATTAAGTGTAACACAATTAATTGAAAAATAATACTAGTTTAAACTCTTTTTTTTTGGTTTCCAACAGGTTCAATTCCAAAAATATTTTGTTATTAAACATTTTAATAATTTTAAGTTTCTTATTTATTTTTAGATATGGATTGGCAGGTGCTGAGAACATACAAGGAGAGGCTGTTAAAAAGTTAGATGTGCTTGCTAATGATTTGTTTATAAATTTGATACGATCGTCTTATACAACCTGTATACTCGTTAGTGAAGAAAATGATGAAGCAATAATAGTAAGTGCTTTTTCTCTTTCCCTTGCACTGCGACCTACACCTATTCTGCTGGGCCCCTCGAGTGCTAACTTCCAGCAACCATTCAGGTGCCATAGGCGAACCTCTAGCCTATAGCACCCCCACCAGGTTAAGATCCCTAAGGAATCTTAATATCCTGGAAGCTCTAGTGAGGGTGTGTTCCGTTCCTCCTTCTCCTGGTAACTGCTCAGGTTCTTAAATCTTCTCTGCATCGCAGTCCTTTAGAAGATGTGTTGGCTTTTCCTCCATCTCCCCAGCAGGTCATGCTGTCACTCTCCAACCCAGCTTGAATCCCTTGTATCTACAATGTTCCGTCAGAAAACGCGTAAATGCCTTACACTACCACTATTGTTAAGCAATTTTTACAGCAATTGCTGCAGAAATTCTATAATTTTAATGAGATTTGCATTAATAATATATAAAATACAAACGAAACTCAAGTTCAGAGCTTAATAGCACTACTCTCTGTTGAATAAGTTTTTTGAAAACTTTCCCAGCCTGAACGAAGGGAGAAGTCCCAGAAAATGAGGAAGCGGTGATTGAAAGAGGATGTAGATGAACTATTTTGGATAGTCCATCTATCCGCAGTTGGTCCAGTAAGAAATGAAGAGTAAAATATATTTTCGTAATCCTCAAAGTGGGAATCATAAGCGAATGATGTTCTTCATATCTCAGTAGTAGGAAAAGCATACATAAACATTCGTTTAGGAAAAATTATTAGCAGAAAACATAAAATAAAATTATTTATACAAATATGAACAATATAAGAAACAATACTTAAATGTTTAAGATCGTAAAATGATAAAAGAATTGAAGAATGTCAATACCTACCATTTTATACCTAACAGCTTTAGATTATCAAAATAATATTTCAGATAAAAGTTGTAACTCTTTATTTGTGTTGTTGATTTGCTAAGTTTAAAGAAAATCGTTGGAGCCATTAAAAATCGTCAAAAATTCCACTCAAAATCGAAAACCCATTCAGTAAAGTGGTACTTGTAGTTGAGGAAAAATTTTGACAGATAAGTTCCTATCGGATCGCATGGTGATAACCAAATGGTATGTCAAGTATGAACTTTTTGCGATTTTTCGTTGTTGTGCTGTGTTCACATACGTGCGCACGGGCACAGACCATTTTCTAAAAACCACTTTTTCGGACTAAAGTAAAAATATAAAATACAAAATAAAAAAAAAATGAAAGTACTGTTTCAATGTTTATTCATTCAAATTCTAAGATATTGCCCTGATCACATGCCCCTTAAGTTTACCGCTAGAAAGTCTGTAATTCAGTCATTAAATTGAGAAGTTACTGGAGCTAATAGCATGTTGTTTAAAATTCTGCTAAACATTAGTTATAAAGTAGAAGTATGGACAAACCTTGAGTAGTCTAAAACTGAATAAGGGTGCTGTCTTTAAATATAACTGGCTATCACAGTTGGAACATAGATTAACGTCTATTGGTATGAACAGTTTACTAAACCTCTGCAATCAACCACTATTAGAACTAGATCTGAGAAATGCCATTGAAAAAATTAAGAATCATATATGGTGCCTTGATATTAATTCCGTTTTGAATTCTCTATTTAATCCGAATTATAGGAATATAAGTTCGCTGGGGTTAGGGGAACCTTACCTAAATTTGAGAACCCAAACTTCTAAATTAAGATTAATAAGTCAATTAAGAATGTGTCAACCTTTATATTTCAGAATTGTTTATAAAGGTAGATCATGTAAATTTAATGGTGACGATCATTGCCCAATGTGCAACCTTCAAGCTCCTGATAACTTACATCATGTTTTAATTACCTGCCCAATTTATCACGGTTATAGAAATAAATACTTAATTGAATATGTAGATCGAACAGTGAATGAGATGGACAATGCTATACGACTGCTCCAAATATCTGATATTAATCAATTAAATCAGTTATATTATTCACAATAGCAGCTTTAGAAATGAGAAGTTTAGTTACTGATGAATAGGGAAAAAAAATATAATAATAATAATAGTAAGTAAATAAGATAAATATGAATGTTTACTTTTTAGAAATACCATTGTATTTATATTTACTGCCTGTTATAAGGGTCAAGTTCATTTTACTGTTAACTACTTGTTATAAAATATAATATAATACGAGAAAAGTTTTTTTTTTTTTTTGTTAACATTACTAGATATTTTCAGTTTTTATTTAGTTTTTTGTTCACTAATACTTCAAAGTTTTGTTTTCTTTTTGATTGTTTAATTTACGTTCTTTTAGATTGTAATAATTGTATTAATATTGCAATTTTTATGTAAGTATTTATGATTGTAATTTTCAAGCTTCAAGTAACACTGAAAGAGACTTACAAACTCAACTCTATTTGTATGGAATATCCAAAAACAAATAAATAAATAAATCAAATCAATCAATCAAGTAGAAGTATGGGGCGCTAACTGTAACCAAAATTTGAAAAAAAAAAATAATGTTTCAATTAAGTCAGTCAAAGTGATAAGTAAGTAATGTTGTAAGTAATGTAAAGCATGTTAAAAATAATAGGTTTCGACATTCAATATTTTTATTAGTTTAATCTTAAACATTTACGTATTGTTTCTTATATTGTTCATATTTGTATAAATAATTTTATGTTTTACGTTTTCTGCTAATAATGTTTCCTAAAGGAAAGTTCATGTATGCTTCTCCTTACTGCTGAGATATGAAGAATACCAGTCGCTTATAAGTTTTCAACAAAAAGTTTCACTCCGAGTCCACAATTAATTCCAGAGATATAAAAAAAAAAAAATCATATTTTATGCTTTATTTTTAGATTCCCCCAGATGCACGAGGCAAATATATTGTTTGTATGGATCCATTAGATGGATCTTCAAATATTGAATGTTTGGTTACAATAGGATCTATATTCGGAATTTGGTAAGCACAATAAAAGAAAGTAATAATTCTTTTTTGAAATAATGTTGTAAATTATTGTGATATAATTAGTAAAATATTAACTGGAATTTATTATTATTATTTTAAGGAGAGCTACTTCATTTGATAATGTTGATTATAAAATGGCACTGAACAAAGGAAGTGATCTAGTTGCAGCCGGTTATGCTATGTATGGTAGCGCTACTGTTATGGTATTGTGTGTGGGCAAAGGATCAGGAGTGCATGCTTTTACTTTGGATCCAGTATGTTTTAATATTATCTATTTGGTTAAATGAAAAAAAAATGCCTATTTTCAAATGTAATCATCACCTATTTATACCATTCCATTTCTACTTCTAATGTCTATATTAGACTTTATAAAACTAGGAAAGGCTGGCAGTAGCGAAACATTTAAGGGTTATAGCTTACAAACAACACTTTATAACTAAA
This sequence comes from Triatoma infestans, assembly GCA_011037195.1. Lineage (NCBI taxonomy): Eukaryota > Metazoa > Arthropoda > Insecta > Hemiptera > Reduviidae > Triatoma > Triatoma infestans. The sequence goes on along the minus strand of JAAEAF010005287.1, from coordinate 113,611 downwards.
AGTGGGGCTGCCCCAAAATTTTCTACTTACAAGAACATGTAGAACCTACAAGAGTCTGGAAGAAGTGCTACTTTAGAGAAAAGTTTTTTCGGTTTTTTGCGAATGTGGATCCAACGATTTTCTTCAAACTTCATATACTATACTTATACATAAATACCTACTATTTTAAATCATTGGATGGTAAATTAGACTTTTTGCTTATGGAAAATACAAATTTAAAAAAAGAAATGCAAGAACTTAAAGTTAGGAATAAATTGTTGGAGAACAGAATAGATATTTTAGAAAACAATTTATTTAGAAACAATTTAATCTTTGGAGGGTTAGATGATTCCAGCCTTCAGGAGGAAGTACTTGTGTCTACATGCTGTAAGGAAGTTTTAGGAGTAGTAGTTATTGCAGACGATATAGACAATGTTGTGAAGATAAAGATACCAAAGATTGAGAAAAATTTATTAAAAGTTTCTTTCTTTTCAAAATAAAACAGTGAGAAATATTTTGAAAAATACTATCAAGTTAAGAGGGACCGGATTCTTTATTGCTAGGGATTATACATATTCTATGAGGAGAAGACGCAGAGCATTGTTTCAGTATAGGAAGGAAGTACTACAGAAAGATAGAACCAAGAGAGTCATAGTACATAACGATACCTTATGGATGGATGGTCAAAAGTACTATTGGGACGAAGGTACGGGAATAGTAAAGGAATGCAACGGAGATGATAGTTCTAATGTGCGCACAACTCCAGCAGGCATACATTCGCCAGTTAATATCTCTTCAACTATCAAGAAAGCCGAGTCCATCGTCTTCTGCCTGCTAGGTGAGAAGACGTCGTCGGACGGATATCTGACGTCAAGACTATCTGACTATCGATTATTCCTTTACATGTAAATCGACATAGAAGCAAATTGACGATGTTCTATTTTTTTATTTTTTTGTTATAAAAAGTTTTATTTAAATATATATAAAAAGTTTTATTTAAATTTATAAAAAGTTATATTTTTATTCTGATAGTAAGATTTGTTTGTAAAGAAAATTTTAGTTCTTACCATTAAATACTTTTTAGAGTACAACCTTTGGTGGACTTTGGTATGAATTAGTCCTTGAATTTAATTTTTAATTTTTCCCTGTTCTTGTGAATTTACTTATTCTTTGTGTCTCCTTCTTTACTTAGAAAAATGTGATTTTTCTTTCCATGTAAGTAGCACAGTTATTATTGTCTCATCGTTTATTTTTTCGCCATTAGTTATTTGTTTGTTTCTTTTTCTGTTGTTCTTGCTTTCAATTTATGTTTTTTATTCATTTTTATTTTCTTCCGGTATCTTTTTTTACTGATTAGTTAAATATGTATAGAAGACATTATGATAGGAATAAATTTATACTATTTTTGTATTAATATTTTTATTAATTATTTTGATATCATTTTTATTTTTTTTTTCTTCTTTTCTCTCTCTCTACCGCGTATTTTCTTTCTGTAAGTTTCTCTAAAATAATTAGGCTTGAATTTTTGAGTTACTTAAGTCTATTAGCATTTTAAATCTTAATTATTACTAAATCAATTATTACTTAATTGTTTACTTTCAATTAATTATTTTATTAACTTAATTATTTTATTTTCAAATCTTCCATCCCCGACTTTGGCTTCGACCCGGCTGACGGATTACTCCAAGCCGTAAAGTGTTATTATTCTTTTATATGTATGTATTTATATTTAAAAAAAAAAAAAAAGA